>JAXCGZ010005767.1:42500-145449 GCA_037179515.1 Halocaridina rubra
ATATATATATATATATATATATATATATATATATATATATATATATATATATATATATATATATATATATATATATATATATATATATAATATATAATATATAATATATAATATATAATATATATATATATATATATATATATATATATATATATATATATATATATATATATATATATATATATATATATATATATATATATATATATATATATATATATATATATATATATATATATATATATATATAAAATTAGGCCAAGTTCATTTAAGAACTTTATATCCTTAAAAGAAATTTATAGTTTTCTGATAAAATAGGATAACAAGAGTCAAACACTACAGATAATCCCCAACCAATTTATCGGTAAAGCAGTCTTTACTCAAGACGTTTGCATCTAAGAGATCAAAGGATATTTTTTATCTAAATATTCTTTTACTGCACCAACAGCCTGATTAAAGCGGAGATATAGATTAGTCCTCTATAGAGACACTAGAAATACAAATCCCATGAACAGCCAAAGTTTTAATGCTATACTATGAATATTGCAAAGTTCAATATCACATTATAATATTAATCTTCATATTAAACAAAAAAACAAAGCATCATGCATATTTATACAGCACTGAGTAAAGATATGATACTTTAGATAAAGAGTATAATCACTTAACACTAAAAGATGAATATATCATTTAAGTGACACTCATATCTATTATTCTGAGCTGATGACAAAGTCACATCCTTTTTAATATGAATAAAGTTCAAACATATCTATCAAGGCTAATTTTCTATACCACATATAAACATTTCCAAATGTGAAAAAATCTCATATGAGACTCTCACATCCTTCTGACTAACTGCCAGTTTTGCTGGTGACAAATTGAAACACATATTGTTACTGATATATTGTACTACCAAGTAAAATCTATCATGGATAACATAATTTTTATGTTGATATATGCTGGTAACACTGAATATGAATTTAGAGAAAAAACTTGAAACTGCAAAAATTTTTGCAAGTGATTATACCTTATATCTATATTCTGGTTAGTTCACTATATCCAATATAAAAAGTTCTGCATGAAAACTTAAAACAAAATCCCACATTTATATTTGTTAGTACTTAATATGATGCACAATAAATTACTAACATACATATAATGAAAAAAGCTCACTAGCTAAGCCCCTTAAGTTGTGTAAGCAGATTCTGAGGAATTGTAGCCTGAAAATAATATATAGCTCCGTAAAAACCAGTAAGGCAAAGACTGCAAAACAGCAATAAAGCTAAAATGGACACAAACCTTATACAGTACATAAGAATTCCCTGATATCATTATGAGTACATAATGACAATAATATGACAGAATACACTTACTCCTTTCTTTTTTCTTAATCTAAGGCCACACTAAAGGCATATAAACATTCTTCACGCCATGGATAATGGTTTCCATTATCAATCAAGAGGCCAATACTGAACACACAACTTCACTTCAAAAGTGACTTACTCTAAGTGCTGAGGTTGGTGCAGAGTTATAAGGGCCCTGTAGGTTATATTAAGATCTAAATATCAAAACAGCAGACATAATGACCTCACATAAGTTAGACAATTTTTGAAAAATAAATTATTAAGTAATTATATATTATAATTAATATACTGCACACATCGTAAATGAAACTAATCTGATAGCTAGAGATATAGTACTCTAAAGTTAAATTAACTAATTGATTATCTGATCCCTAGTCCAATGAAACATACCAAACTATAATTTTTTGACAAACAATTGATATAAGGTCACGTGCTTTGTGACTTTTTAAGAAAAAAGGAAAGCTTTACCAAAAACATTCAACCAACGCAACTTGAAAATGAGCCATTCTTTTTTTATATAACCCTGCTAGGTAAATAATTTTTCTCCAAGAGTTGGTCCTTTCTAGGGAAAGTTGAAAACACCTGTTGCAAAGATGTAATATATCCCTCTTGATGATATATTATCACAAGGTTTTTACAAAGCATAAGTCAACACTATCAAATCATATAAAATTGGATATGATACTGTTCAAGAGTTATGGCACCATCTAGTATTGCTAATATAATTCTTAGAGAGATTACTCAGTCATGTGCTTGTACAGCAGATGAAAGAATGTGAAGGGAGAGCTCAGAGGGGGAGAAAACACCAAAATTAACCCACTTACAATATGCCTATCCTCTACTTAAAAAGAAACTGAACATTACACCACAAATATGGAATAAGTTCATTAAAACACAGATTAAAAAGAACACTATAACAAATTACAAATTATAAAAAGGAGATTTTAATAGAAAAACAAAGTAAAAAGAAAAAAGTATATATGGCAAATGCTATGCAAATACAATACACTGAAACTTCCAATAAACTTACGTTGGTCAACAACAAAAAGAGTCAAGGGAATACCAAGAACAAAATAGCAATTTCCACCAATACAAACTATAAAAAAGGAAAATCCATATTATAAGTGAGAAGATATAAGAAGAGAATGAGCCGATACCAAGAACCTCATATCCACCTTATATTACTTATAGCACATCACCTCTTTATTTAATAACTCACAATGCTGTATGACATATAACTAAGAGAAATCTACAATGAAATTATGAAAAGAGAACAAGGAATGAATAAAATTTTGATAAGGACTCCTAATAAGGGAAGGTAAAGATAATAGAGAAATAATACACAAGTTACACATTAACAATATATTAACCATGCAAGAGCCACCGCTCTTCTTTGAGAAAATATGAATAACATTATATTTTAAACAATGAGATGGCACTCTACTTATTAAGATCAAATGCTGACATAAGCCACATCAATAAAGCATTAGCATCAAGGAAGATGGATATGGAGGGAAAAAAAGTAGCATGTGAAAGATTGTACCCACCCAAACAAGAAGTATGTTCAAGGTCGATAAAACACATGACTAGCAAAAGTTCTTCTGATATTATAACATTTTAATCAGGTGACCGAATTTCTGAATCCATCCAAAATATGTGGGTATAAATAAATTACTAAACACAACAGAAAAGAGAGTACTTGGTGTGGCAAGGTTGACATCTCGCGATGAGTAACTTTATTCAGTACTAAACAGAAGAGGCTCTGGGAGAGGTAGGGTAGTATCTTCTTCTTCGTCTACATCTTTTCCCACTTTTATGTGGGGTCGATGTTTCTGGCTAGTTTTCTCCATTTGTTTCTGTCCCATACCTCATCACCCAACAAACCTTTAGACCTTAGGTCGTCATTGATGCAATCCATCCACCTACGCTTTGGTCTCCCTCTCCTTCTTCTACCCTGTATATCCATTTCCATCATCCTCCTCCCAACATACTGTTCATCCCTCCTAACGACATGACCATACCATCTTAGTCTACTTTCTTGTATCTTATCTGATATTTCTCTAACTTTTGAGGTACCTCTAATTACCTCGTTTCTGATCTTATCGCTTCTTGTCACCCCACACATCCATCTCAATATCCTCATCTCTGCCACATCCAGCTTTTTCTCTTGTCTTCTTTATTGCCCATGTCTCTGCTCCATACATCATCGCAGGTCTCACAACTGTCTTATGCACTTTACCCCTCAACTTAATCCCTATTCTCCTGTCGCACAGCACCCCAGACACTTTCTTCCAGTTTTTCCATCACGCTTGTATTCTGTGGGTTATTTCTGACTCTAGTTCATCATCCTCTGCTACTGTTGATCCCAAATACTTGAACTTTTCAACTCTTCAACACCTTCCCCTGCAAATTGACCTCCCCATCCTCATCATCTCTCAACCTCAAGTACTCTGTCTTCTTCCTGCTGATTTTCAGTCCTCTATCCTCCATCACTCTTCTCCACTTGTCAAGCTTCTCCTCCACTACCTCTCGTCTGTTGCTACACAGTACAATGTCATCTCCAAAGAGCATACACCATGGAGACTGATCTCTAATACCCTGGGTTACTACATCCAAGACCAGATCAAATAGATATGGACTCAAAGCAGACCCTTGATGCAGACCAACATTTACTGAGACTTTTCGTCAAGCCCACACTGCTCTTAACATTTGCCTCTGCCCTTTCATACATATCTTGGATGATTCTTACATATTTCTCGGGGACTCCCTTTCTCTAATACACCTCCACACCTCTTGACGTGGTACTCGATCATATGCCTTTTCCAGGTCAATAAAGACCCTATGCAGTCCTTTCTGTTTCTCCCTATGCTTTTCCATCATTTGTCTCAAGGCAAATATGGCATCCACTGTCCCTCTTCCAGGCATGAAGCCAAACTGTTCATCCCCAATTGTCGTTACCTCTCTGAGTCTCCTCTCCATGATCTTCTCCCATATCTTCAGAGTATGACTTAACAGCTTTATACCTCTATAGTTTCCACACTCCTGAATGTCTCCCTTCCCTTTATAGATTGGAATGATTAAGCTTCCTCTCCATTCCCCTGGCATCTTTTCCTGACTAAAGATCTTTTGCATTAAGTCCCACAAGATACCTATGCCTTCCTCTCCAAGACACTTCCATACCTCAACTGGCATCTTATCAGGTCCTGCTGCCTCTCCATTTTTCATTTTCCTTACTGCCCGCTCTACCTCACTTCTAGCCACTGTTGTTGTAACTGCTTCATTTGGAAGTCCATCTTCAAATACTGCTCTTGGGTTCTCTTCATATAGTAATCTTCAAAATAAGTTTCCCATCTGCTTTTTATTTCATCCTCTTCTGCTAGAACTACTCCATAGTTATCATTTATTTGTCTTACTTGGGTCAAGTCCTTGGTTGCAGCATCTCGGGCCTTGGCAATTCGCCATATTTTCTTCTCTCCTTCTGGTGTTTCTAGCTCTTCATAGACTTCATTCAATTTCTCTGCCTTTGCTTTTGCTACTGCTCTCCTTGCCTCCTTCTTTGCCTGCTTGTACTCTTCTTTATCCTGCTCCAGGCCTGATAAATATGCCTTTTTCTTAGCTTCTTTCTTGTTCTTCACCCATTCTTGCACTTCCCCATTCCACCACCATGACTCTTTATCATTTGGGGGTTTCCTTCCTGATGACTTTCCAAGTACCTCCTCACCAACCCTCAAAATCACCTTACTATTCTCTGTCCACCTTTCTTGTACATCTTCGTGCAACCTTATCGCTTCCAACACTCTTCCCTTAAACATAGCTCTTAGCTCTGCATCTTTCAATCTCCCCCACTTTATCTTTGGGTCCATCCTCGGCTTCTAACTTTTCCTACATTTCCTGAGCCTGCAATCAGTTACTACTAGCCTATGTTGCACTGCTACACTCTCCCCATTTATTACTTTACAGTTGCTAAATGATACAAAACCTTGTAAAAGTTTAGATAACTGTATACTGCGGTGCATACTACTACAATGAATTCAGATTTCAATCACTACTGTGCATTCTTAGTTTTAACACCAGCCCTACAAAGAAATTAATTCTGCACAATTCACTTAATACTTTCTCAGTTCACTGAATATTTATAGCATATAACAACTACATTCACTGCATACAGTATTACAAAGATATTCAAGAATAAATGTAAGCCTTATGTAAATAAAGGATATAACATAAGTGCATGAGCTTTCTTAAAGATAAAGAATAGCTGTTTTTACGTGCTTAACTTAGATAATACCTATGATAATGAAAAAGATGTAAACTAAAGCACATGTAAACATAAGACTAGTTGGCGTTGAACATCAATATGTATTCTGTATTGTCCAGTACTCTCTTAGATATCATTATAAAGTGTGGTTTTGATTTCAAATGCATGATTTCAACTATATCTTTTAGAAGAAGCATGAAAGCTTCTTAATCACATTATTCATGCATAAATATCATACCAAATGTGTGTAGACGAAAGATTCTTTGGTCCAAACTCTAATAAGAAGAGAAAACATATACTATACTGTATGTATAATCAGTGCATATAAAGTTAAGAGATAACCTAAGCTGCTGCCTTACCTCTTGCTTCTCCAATTTATTTTGGTCATCTATTCTTGTTATTATTTCAGTCATGTTGGTCTCCAGCACCATACCCCCCATAACCAATTCATTGAGAATGTAATGAACCTGCAAAACACTTGTAATATTAATAACAATAATAATAATTAAACAATTAAAAACAATATATGCATACTGAATTGCATATATAAATAGTCAGTTCATACTTCTGTGACATTATAGAGCATAAAACAATCCTCATACCCGATACATAAAATCTGTAACTTCAACATACATCTCTCATAAAGAAAGGAAAAGACAAATAATAATAGCAGTTAATATTTACATTGCAGCATTCTAGACTTGATAAAAAGGGTAAAGCAAGTAATTCTGTCATTATTTATGGATGGTTCACAACTAATGTCCCCCAGTACCCGGCATAGTAGAGTGCGAAGAATCTCCGGGGATCATGTTGACTCCACCATTGGCTTGAGGGCAGGTGCAAGGTTAAGAGCAGAACCATTACTACCACCAAGCGCAGTAAGGGTTCTGCTCTTAACCTTGCACCTCCCAATAGATCTGCTTCTTTCACTCTTCACTATTCAAACATTCGTGGGCTGAACTCCAATCTTTCGTCTGTGGAACAGCACTTGGGCACTTTCCTCCCTAACCTCCTCCTCCTATATGAAACCCAGTTGTCTATACATGCTTCCACTGACCCTTTCCAAATCTCCCACAATAATCTGTATACTCGTTTTCGTTCCAAAGGTGGGGTCTGTGCTTACTGCAACATTAACACTCCTACTGTGAGGCTCAAGGACCTTGAATCTCCTGACATTGATGTTCTCTGGCTAAAAGTCTATCTCTCCACTACCACTATCATCCTTTGCTTCTGCTACTGTTCTCCAAACTCCACCGAGTTTGTGTCTTTCTTTGAATATCTCTCCTCGTGCCATGAGTCCTTGCTATCTTCTCACCCACATGCCGAAGTTCTCTACATTGGAGACTTCAATGTACACCACAGTGAGTGGCTTCATTCTTCTCACACTGATGTGGGAGGAAGCGAGGCTCTTGCTTTCTCTATTACTCACGATCTGGAGCAAATTATCAAACATCCTACTCGCATTCCTGATCGTCACGAACATGCTGCAAACACTCTTGACCTATTTTTACTTCTAACCATTCAAACTACTCTTATTCTGGGCTTTCCCCTCTTGGTAAATCTGACCACTCCATGATCTCTGTCTCTTCCATTTATACTCCCCCACCACCAATCCCTCCTACTCAACGCCGCCTATGGCACTTCGAGCGAACCCAATATGAAAATTTGCGTAACTTTCTCTTTGACTTCCCATGGGATGACTACTGCTTTCGGTCCCGCAACCCTGATCGGGTAGCTGTAAAAGTTGCCAAATCATGACCGCGGGAATGGAAGCGTATATCCCCTCTTCTATAAAAACTTTCCCTCCCCCTAAACCTTGGTTTGACCGTGCCTGCTCCATGGCTATCCAGGCTAGGAATCAGGCTCACCGATCTTACCAAGCCTCTCCTTCCGATTTAACTCGCTCTGCTTTTATTATAGCTAGGAATCGCTGTACAGCTCAGATTCGAAGGTCTAAGGCTTCCTTTATAAGAAGGAAAGTTGATGACCTTAACTCCTCTCCCACTGAAAAATGCTTCTGGTCCTTAGCCAAAAACCTCTGTAACTCAAGCTTTCCCCCTCTCATTCGTTCTGATGGTTCTATAGCTTGCTCTCCCACTGACAAAGCCACTCTCTTTGGCTCTCATTTTTCTGCCAACTCTTCTATCAACGATTCCAGCGCACCTGTTCCTCAGTCTTTTCCCCTCTCTAACCCTATGCCCTTCCTTATCCTTTCTTCACGCAAAGTTCATAAGGTTCTTCGCTCACTAAAGACAAACAAGGCATCTGGTCCCGATGGTATCCCTGCAAGGTTCCTTAAGGAGTTTGCAGATGAACTGGCTCCAGTGCTTTGCCGTCTTTTTCGCCTCTTTCTGGCAACCAGTATCTATCCTTCATCTTGGAAGCATGCTCTAGTTCAACCTGTTCCTAAGAAGGGTGACCACTCTATTCCTTCTAACTACCGACCTATTGCTCTAACCTCCTCTATTGCTAAAGTTTTCGAAACTTTGCTCAATGCTCACTTCTTGAAACGCCTTGAATCTAACTCACTTATCTCCGATCACCAGTACGGCTTCCGCAGGGCAAGATCCACTGGTGATCTCCTGTCCTATGGGAAATCCTTTGTCGTCGCCCTTGATATCTCTAAGGCTTTTGACAGAGTCTGGCACAAGGCTCTGTTGGCCAAACTCCCTGCATATGGCTTTACCCCTTCTTTCTGTTCTCTGTTTTCCAGTTTTCTTACTGACCGTTCTATATCTGTAGTTGTTGATGGCACGACATCTAGCCCTTTCTCTGTTTCCAGTGGTGTTCCACAGGGCTCTGTTCTTTCACCTACTCTCTTCCTTCTCTTCATCAATGATCTTCTACAATCCCCATCTTCCTCTCTTCTTCATGCCTTTGCCGATGATTCTACCCTTCACTTTTCCTCTGCCTTTTCTTCACAACCTTCATCTGTTACTCGTAATCAATCTCGTATCACTCTTTCTTCTACTCTTAACTCCGATTTGCAGAAAGTATCTGAATGGGGCACTCAAAATTTAGTTAAATTCAATGCCTCCAAGACACAGTTTCTGGCTACCTCTTTGTCTTCTTCTCCTCCTGATAACCCTATTGTCTTCGAAACTAATGAAATTTACCCTCTTAACTCTATCAATATATTAGGAATCCATATAGCCTCTAACTTGTCTTGGAGGAATCACATAATCCAAATTTCTAAATCTTCATCCAAAAACTTGGGGGTTTTGTTTCGTTTTCATTATTACTTTTCCTCATTGCAGTTACTTAAAATTTACAAAGGTCTTATCCGCCCCTGCTTAGAATACTGCTCACACATCTGGGGTGCTTCTTCCTTTACTTATATTCTTGATAGGGTTGAATCTAAGGCAGTCAGACTCATTAATTATCCTTCTCTTACTTCTAACCTGGATTCTCTCTCTCTTCGTCGTAAGGTATCTTCCCTTTCGCTTTTCTATCGCTACTACTTCCATCGCTGCTCTGATGAGTTGGCGAGTTGCATCCCTCCTCCACTGCCGAGGCCGCGTAACACTCGCCAAGCGGCCTCATCTCACAGGTACTGTGTGGAGATTTGTAGCTCGCGGATTGTTCGGTGCAGCGACTGCTTCTTCCCATCTACCCCCAGACTCTGGAACTCTCTTCCTCCTTCTGTCTTTCCTAATTCTTATGACCTTTCATCCTTCAAAAAGCAGATCTATCATCATTCAGAGCCTAGTCTTCCATATCTCTGGGTCCTCTTTACTTTGACAGTTTTTTTCTGTCTGTCGTTTTCCTTTGTGTGACATTACCTCATCTCTGCCTTGCCCTTAACCTTTTACTTTTCCTTCGTCTTGGTATTTTCTCGTGCCCGGGCCTTTGTTGATGAGGGCAGTTTCTGCCTGTCCCGGTGTCACACTCTTAAAAAAAAAAAAAAAATTTTAAACAAAATTTTAAACAACAGCTCACCTTATCAACATGGAAGATGAGGTCTAATTCGCAAACATTTTCAAAGCACTTATCGAGGGTTTCAACAAACACCTGAATCAGATCTAAGATGCCAAGCTCACTCTCTGAAGAATCTACGCAAAAAACAAAGTACAACGTTGCATAGTGCCGGTATATCAACTTGTAGTCTGAGCCTCCAATAAGGCTGAAAACGAAAATAACACTTGTCAGTAAAATGAATATACATCTTTGCCATAAATTATTATGTAGGAAAACTACTAACATGAAAGTTCCTGACCTGACCCTTGAAAATGTATAGTATTCACTGTACATATCAACAAGAGAGAAGGAAATGTCAAATACTAACAGTTTTGTTTTTATTTATTTTCCTTTTCGATGCTTAAAAAGAAATTTAAAATCTCACAAACAACACGTTACTGACCTGCCGCCCTCCAAAAAATTGCACACATTATCATCTCTTTTGGACACTAGCTGAAACGTTTCCTTAATAATTTGTTGCTGCACTTCCTCATTCTGTAAATAAGATAATAATCTATTAAAAATAAAAGCAAAGCATCTCCTGCAAGTCTTACAAAGTAAATCTTGCTAAGACAATATTATCCCAGGACAGGAACATCCATGAAAGTAAAAAAAAAATGTGATTCAAGGTGAAATAACTTATAGTGATAATAACCACTGGAAGTACAAAGTGCGATCTTTCTTAACATTATTTGTCAAAATATAGCTTCTTGCTCTTACTGACGATTTGCATATTTCAATGGGCACAAACCAGTTATACTCATCTGGTATATGAAGCATCTACTTATCGCAGCTGTTTCTGGATGAGTCAGGAAGCTAAAAAACAACAGTTTAAAATGGGAACATAATAATATGAACAATACACCAAGATGAGATATGACAACTTATCATATGACAACATCAAGAGAACATCCACACATACCATTCGGTGACTGATACAATGGAAGATGACTTGTAAAAATAACAACTGTTACTGGTCTATATCACATACTTTATTAGTCTTCTACTGCTCCTCTGAGCCATATAACCATATGAAATATATGAATTTATATGAAATTAATGCTCAATAAATCAGTAGCAAACTAGATTTCAATTCCGAAGAAAAAAACAAGATTTACCTTGTGAATTCTAGGATTATAAATTCACAATCTCATGTAACTGATAATGTATTGAATAAATTAAAATGTAAAACAATTTTTTTCAAGTATAATGATATATCCCAAAGAAACCACAAAGGTGGCCAGAACAGTAATAAAAAACTGAGATACTGATGATTTATTATATCTTACCTTTACTCACTTTTCCCATCATTTCTTCAACAAGGAAATGTTCAAGGCAGGAGGGATTATCAACCTCCTGCCCCTGCTGAAGACACAGTTCTATTTAGTTCCATATAATATTGAACAAACAGTGAGGACTATGAATAGTATTTTAAGTGATGCGAAAAAGTGGATGGACACAAAAAACATTGAAGCTAAATAAAAGGAAAATGGAATTTATGTTGATAGGCACTCACTACAGCATAAACAAATACAGTGATTTTAAATCCATCCATATAAATGATGTGGATATTACCCTATCAGTATTAGAAAAGACCTAGAATTTATTACTGACAAAACAGTAACGTTAAATGATCATATTAAAAAAGTTGTGAAAATGGCAACTATAGCCTGAGGAGTATAGCTCTCATCAAGAAATATGCTGATGAAAGTTTAATGGAAAAGTTAGTATATAATTATGTATTCAGTACGCTTAATTCCTGTTATGCATTATACTACAATCTCCTTGCATATCAGTTAAAGAAAATACAACTAATATTCAAAAGAGCCACTAGATTGTTAGTTGGCTTTTCACCGAGAGAATGAATTACACCAGTTCTTATCGATCTACATTGGTTACCAATTAAAGGGAGAATTGTTTT
This sequence comes from Halocaridina rubra, assembly GCA_037179515.1. Classification (NCBI taxonomy): domain Eukaryota; kingdom Metazoa; phylum Arthropoda; class Malacostraca; order Decapoda; family Atyidae; genus Halocaridina; species Halocaridina rubra. The sequence goes on from JAXCGZ010005767.1 coordinate 54,001, forward strand.
CAAGATATGTGTCCTTACATACATGGCCCTTAGTACTGGAATACTAAAGCACCAAAGGAATAAATTATAGCGCTTTGATCCCGTGACTGGTGTATCTGTTTGCCATTCGTATGTAGTACATAGACTTAATGAGCAGAGGGCAAATACAGAAATTGGTATTAGAACCTTTACACATTGTGCAACACGAGTATATAATAAGACGCCTGAAATATAAAAAGAATATGAAAACATAGTGGACTTCAAAAAGCACTTGAAAACTCATGTATTCAGTATTTGCCACGATTTACAAGGTAAGATAATTAGATACGAATATAAACTTTAAATTAGTGAGGTTTTGTCTGGCAGGACACCGTAGGGATGGATGCCAAACCTAATACACACCAGAAATAAGAAGTAAGTCTAAGAAGTCTAGGGATCATTTTACTATGCAAATAATACATACTGTAAATAATTATATCTTTTGGGGTTTTATTATACAATATTCTTTAGCAGTCCCAGTTAATATGGTTGCTTATACTCAATAATAATAATAATATGAAAGATAGTTTGGGAAATTATGTATTTTTCTAACTGTCCATGCAACCCATCAAATATATGTCCTTCCACAAATGCCCCTTGACCAGTGATAGAGTTGCCTCTGAGTTGCAAAAGATTTAATTGCGCTTAAAAAAATAAAATATTAAGATACATTAAGCAGCATGAAGCTGGATATGACCAGAACAATATAGGCGGTACTAACACCTATTCCACGGAGTATGTGACCATACTCCGGAAGGATAAAGTATATGAGGCTGTAAAAAGGGGTCAACTTTGCAAATGAATAAAAAAGAAAAATAAGAAGCAAGATGGATTCCTATAAAATATGAATAAAATTTGTATGACCTAGATTAAGGATAAGATCCAGGACTAATCTCCCTCAGAACCAAGATGAACTCATTAAAGGCAAAAATTATATTCAATATGCATAAAAAAAAACTTAATAACAATATGGAATTTTATGTTACAAAGGTGAGCAGAGATTTTTCTGGCGCTTACGTGAATGCTGCAGAAGAATCTGGGCCTACGGAAAAGCTTAACTACATGACAGGCATTCAGAAAGGCCGAGAGGTTAGGTTAGGTGAGTTAGTTAGCTACATAACTTATTATGATAAATTTGGGTGCTTAAACAGTAACGTTATTCACTTGAGAATTGGCGGTCTCGATCTCTTCTCGTGGGTATACAACAGAACTCTCTGGTTTTACTAACATTTAATAATCAACCATAAATTTCACTGCATGTTTTTTCTTTTACCAAAGTAACACTTTTCCTGGCGTGGGTGACATCTGTATTATTCATATTTGCCAAAGAATTACTATGAGGGATACATACGAGTTATGGCGGGGTGCATAAAACGCATCAAAACTCTTATTTTTCTATTAACTGGGGTGTACTAAGAAAACCACCACCCAATATAAAAAAAACTAATTTTTTTTTTCATTAATGGTGGTGTATAAGCAAACATATACCATAAACGTACATAGTACAGAAAAATTCAAGACTGGCCAGTACTTATCTACGTGGAGATATCACAACTCTTGACAGATGCAGTGAACTTACAATGTTGGAAAGAATACAGTACAACGCATACTTACGTAATACTGATAAAACTTGGATAATCTTGGTTTTCCGTGATTATTAAAAACAAGGATAGCTTTGATCATGGCGAATAAGTTGACAACTGGAATAGTTTCCAAAAGCCTACCGCTCCTCTCACGACAAGTTCATGACAAACACTACTCGCCCAGAAGTAGTCGGACTAATACACAACAGTGTACACAACACAAATATGTTGGTAACGGCCTTTTTTGCGGCTCTCCAGAAAATTTTAATGCTTTACAACTGTATTTCAGCGTCCCTTATTATTTCCATTTTTTCCATAACTTTTGTGTGTGTGTGTGTGTGTGTGTGTGTGTGTGTGTGTGTGTGTGTGTGTATGTGTGTATGTGTGTGTGTGTGTGTGTGTGTGTGTGTGTGTGTGTGTGTGTGTGTGTGTGTGATTACCTAATTGTGTTTACGGGAAAGAGCCCAAAGCTCGTATCTTCCCGTCTCCTGATCGGTTCCATTTTATACTTAGTGATACTTATCATACCTGTCCTTAAAACTATGGATTGAGATACCATTAACTACCTCCTCGCTTAGCCAATTCCAATTATAAACTACTCTTACACTGAAAAAGTATTTCCTTACATCCTGCAAACAAGTTTTCTTACGAAGCTTCAAACTATGACCTCTAGTTCTAGAGCCAGCCATATCAAAATATCGATCCCTATCCACTCTATCATAACCCTGAAGGAAATACCTAATTGTGTTTACGGAAAAGAGTCCTATACTCGTAACTTATCGGTTCCACTTTTATACTTAGGTTGGTAATTTGCTAAGGAACTATCTATGACAGTTCGATGTAGAACCATCTTTCAATTTCGGTTCTTTTTTTCTATGCCTACATCAATACTGAATATTCTTGGAAATTTATTACATATCTCTTATCATCCCTTCACATCTGACAAATCACAACACTCCCATCTCTGTTTACTTTTACTGTATGTTTTCTTCGTGCCCAGGACCGATGAGGGTATATTTATTTATTATATTTTTTACCCGTCCTGGTTTCACAATTCATAAAATATTACTTAATTGTAATTACCTAATTGTGCTTATGGGAAAGAGGCCTGTACTCGTAATACCCCGTTTCCTGGTCGGTTTCATATTTATGCTTTTTTTTTTATGAGTGACACCAGGACTGGCTTCTTGCCTGTCCCGGTGTCACACTCATCAATAATGCTCGGGCACGAAGAAAGCATTAAGACGGAGAATAAGTAAAAGATAATGGACAAGGCAGAGATGAGGTTATGATACACAATAGAAAAGAACAGGCTGAAAGAATAGTCGAAGTACTGAGGACCTAGAGATATGGCAGGATTAGGCCCTGAGCTACAAATTTTCACACAGTACCTGTTAGACGATAATAATAATAATAATAATAATAATAATAATAATAATAATAATAATAATAATAATAATAATAATAATTCAGTTTGTTAATTTGCTTAAATGTGTTTAACATTTTATACTATTTATAGATAAATACAGTATTGTTCCTCGTTTCCAATCTATTAAGAAATTATAAGAAGAAGATGAAGAAGAATGATTTCTTTTTTTAAACCTTGTTTTACACGTTCAGAGTATGGTGCTTAACTTCGTGTTATTGGATTTCCCATTCTTGAATATCTGCTACATTTAAGGGAAGTTATATCTCTGGTTTTGTTTAATAGATCCTATTTATATGTACTAATGTTTACTAACCTTGGTGTCTAGGAATTTGTTATTATTATTTTTTCTTTTTCGGGCAAATCTGTACCTAACCTATTCGCCGGCACCTAACCATTTACTCTACGGTACCATATGGTAATTGGGTAAGTTGGATAATTCTAAGCTAGGCTGTTTATTTATGAGGTGTATAATTACATATGTTTTCCATTGGGGTTATAGCATTTTTGGCGACATGGATGGGATTGTCGTTAGCATGTCCTAAACATTTCCCATGATAATCTACTGTGTCCAAAAGGTAGGCTAGGCCGTTTACCTGTTAGCCTAAGCCAATTTACGATTTCGTTTGCATCTCGTTATGTTAGCCTAAGCCTAAGTATTTCAAGAATGAACTCATAATTTTCTAGCGAAATTGCGCCACATTGATTTGTCTTTTGCTATTTTATGATTTTTGGTAAGTCAGTATGGCAGTTATTGGAAGTATTGACGAGTTTAAAGAAGCAGATGAGGATTTTGAAAGTTATTCTACTAGAGTCGAATTGTATTTTAAGGCAAATTCTGTTAAAGACGAGAAGAAAGTGCGCACTTTCTTAACCCTATAATTGGTCCAAAGACCTTTAGCCTAGTCAAAGATCTAGTTTCTCCTAAGAAATGAGAAAATTACACTTACGATGAATTGGTTACGGCACTGAAATCGCATTTCCGCCCACAGGTCGTGGCCATTTTTGAGATATTTAAGTTTTATAGTCGCAAGCAGGAGGCAGATGAGAGTTCTGTATATCCAAATATGTGGCAGGTATTAAAGCTTGTACTGGGACTTGTGAATTTGGTTCTAATTTAGATGAAATGCTTCATGACCGTTTTTTGATGGGGTTAAGGACCCAGAGATCTTTATTACTTACTTTACTTTTTACTTTTTGTGGTTTATACCCCCCTGTAGAAGGCTTCGCCTCCTCTCTGGCGGGTCTTAAGTTTATTTAAATTTTCTTTTTTTTACTTTTTATTTATCTCTCTCACACCTTGTAGGGCTCATTTCTAGTAAAGAGCGATATCGTAGCATTTTTCAAATAAGTATGTTTTCAGTTTTTTTTTCTTAAATTGCACCACATCTTCACTGTCTTTGAGTAGCACTGATAATTCATTATATAATCTTGGAGCACCATATTGATAGGTTCTACTACCAATATTTCGATTAGACCTTGGTTCATGCAGTCTATATTTGTCATTTGCATGTCTCACTGTGATGATTGTTCCAAGTTCAAAAGGGACTAAATACTTATGTAAGTATTTCGGTTCTCCAGTCTTTAATGTCTTGTAGGTTAACAAACAGATTTTGTATACAATTCTTGATTTTATCGGCAGCCTTGGTTGAAAAGGGAATCAGTGACGTAAAACCGGAACGGAACCGGAACCAGTGCAATTCAATCAGAGTCGGTGTAATTCTTTGACATCGCTGTGTGTCTTTTATTAATCTTGCTGCTTTATTTTAAATGATCTGAAGTTTTTTTAATAAATTGTTGGGCAAACCATAGTAAAGAGAATTGCAATAATCCAATCTAGATATTATATGGTTATGGACTAGCGTATTTAGGGTATCTTCATTTAAATTCTTTTTGATAAATGCAAAATTTCTAAGATAATAATTACATGTTTTTACTATATTCAATATCTGATTTTTCATAGTTAAAGTATTGTCCATAAAAACATCCAAGTTTCGCACGACTGGTACCAGTTTGATTTTGGATTCTCCAATCTGCATATATTCTAATTGTGCAAGTTTTTCAAGGTATATTCTGTCCCATATAACATGCATTCAGTTTTATCATCATTCAGTTTCAATTTCTATTTAACCATCCAGTTTTTTATGTCAACCATTATTTCATCAGTCTTATTAGTAGTGTTCTGAATTGTTGTTATCGCAAAATAGTATTGAGTATCATCAGCATACAATTTAAATCCAACATTATGTTTTTTTTTTTTTTTTAGAATCCACGATAACTCAATTGTATAAATATTATATAATGTGGGACCCAAGACACTACCCTGTGGTACCCCCTTACTTATATCCATTATATTAGATTTTGCATTCGAAATTGTAACTATAGCTTTTCTATTTTGTAAAAAGCTTTCAAGCCATTTATATGCATTTTCATCTATGCCAATAGATTTCAAGTCTCTAAGAAGATACTCATTGACAACTGTATCGAATGCAGCACTGAGGTCAAGCATTATCAATATTCCACACTTTCCATTGTCAACGATAGTAATCATATCATTCATAATAGAGCAAACTGTCGTTTCTGTCGAGTGATTTTCTCTGTAAGCTGATTGATTTTCTGGTATGATATTGATGTCTCTAAGGTGAATCCATAATTGATCATTAATTACAGTTTCAATTATTTTTGATAAATATGACAAGTTTGATAAAGGCCTGAAAGAGCCCAAGTCATTACTATCACCTTTTCCTTTATAGGTTGGTTTAATGCATCCTAATTTTTAACTTTTCGGAAATTTAAATTGTCTTATACTCATATTTACAATTTTGAGGTGGAAATTATATATTAAGCTTATATTTGGAGCATCATTTTTAACTACAGAGGACTTGACATTTACTATTGCTGTTGAAATAGCTTTGGCTAGAGAGGTTGCGGCAAGGGATTTTAAAGCTTTTGGTGGTTCTTCCAATAATTCCCAGTCTGTACATAGTATTAAGTGTAAATCACAAAATACCAGTACTACTAAGTTTGGTGATTTTAGGCCCAATAATCAGAAAGTAAAGAAATGCCCTTTTAAAAAAGCAAAAGTGTCATAAGTGTAAAAGGGTTGGGCACATAGCCAGTGTGTGTTTCACTAAAGGTAAGCAGATTACAGTAGTCTCGGAACAGACAGAGGCAAATGTCTGTGATACTTCTAAGCCTAGTATTGATGGTATCAGAGCTAATGCAGAATATATCTTTTCCTATGAAGGCACTCAGTAGAAGTCAATGTTGACGGTGTTAAAGTTCCTTTTGAGCTAGACACTGGTGCTGCCAGGACTGTTATGTCAAAATTGGTTTTTGAGAAAACTTTTTTTAATTCTTCCAATTTAAAATTTTCTAATGCTGTACTAAAGAAGTATGGTGGCATACATATTCCTATCTGTGGTTAGGCAACTGTATCTGTGTCATTAGACGTGATATCTAACGCAAAAGAGGTGTCATTGATCGTAGTGGACGAAAATAGTTCTGCCCTACTCAGTCGTGATTGTATTACATCTATAGGTATTTCTGTGATTAAAGTAGTCTCTCCTAACCCTAATTTATATATTCAAAATGTAGCTGATGCCACAGAAAATGTTTTTCTGAATGAGTTTTCAGATCTTTTTGATGAATCGTCAGTTGGAAATCTGGAAAGGGTAGAAGTAAGTACAGTATTGATATATCTCCTGAGGTTTTTCCTAAATATTGTAATGCTAGAACGATTCCCCGTGGTTTAAGAGAAAAGGTTGATATCGAACTAGATAGACATTTGAAAGAGGACATTATTGAGCCTGTGAAATATTCAAATTGGGCTGCTCCAGTAGTTCCAGTACTGAAACCTAATAAAACAGTCCGACTATGTGGTGATTTTCTTCTTACCTGTAAAAAAGCCCTAATTTTGGATAAGAATCCCTTGCCTAAGTTAGGAGAATTGTCAGGATCTATTTCTAGGGGTAAATATTTCTCTAAGTTGGACATGTCACAAGCATATATGCAACTGAGTATGGATGATGAATCTAAAGATTTGAATACTATTAACACACATCGTGGGTTATTTAGGTATAACAGGTTGTGTTTTGTTATTGCCTCTGCTCCAGGTATTTTTCAGCGTACTATGGAGTTTGTGCTTGGTAGGATTCCGGGAGTGGCTATTTTTCTAGATGATATCTTAGTTTCTGGAAAGAGTAAAGACAAACATGTAGCTAAAGTCAGATTGGTTTTGAAGAAATTAAATGATGCAGGCTTTAAGCTAAGTAAAGATAAATGCACTTGGTTGACCCAGGAAGTAGAGTATTTAGGGTACAAGATAGATGCATCAGGTATTCATCCTAGTGAGAAAGAGCTAGAAGCTATTAAGAATGCCCCTAGTCCTAAAGATGTAACACAGCTGAAAGCATATCTTGGCCTACTGAAGTTTCAAAGGAAATTTCTCCCTAAATCTTCCACTTTCTTAGAACTCCTAAATAAGTTATTTCGAGCCTATGAAAACGGGATTTGGGAAGAACAGCAAGGTGCATTTGAGAAATTCAAGGAAATTCTATTGAACTCTACATTGTTAGTTCATTTTGACCCCTTATTACCTATAACTGTATTTGCCGACAGTAGTTCCTACGGCATTGGTGCAGGGCTGTCTCATCGTATTGATGGTGTAGAGAGACCTGTATATTTTGTCTCGAGGACTCTGACTGAAACTGAGCAATGTTATTCTCAGCTTGAACGAGAAGCATTGGGTTTAGTTTTTGCGGTTAAGAGATTTCAATTCTACAATGTCTTTGAGAAGAATACAGCGATGGGTGTTAATTTTGCAAAAATATCGGTTCTTTTAGCATTTAAGAATAGGTTGACGGAGTTGTCGACTCAGTGTGATTGCATCCTATGGGGACATAGAGTTGTTATCCCTGCTAGAGCTAGAGAAAGTTTACTTAGGGTGTTACTTGCTGAGCACATGGGTGCATCTAAAATGAAAGAATTGGCTAGGGCCTAATTTTGGTGGCCAGGGTTAGATGGTGAGATAGGATCTTTAGTAAAACCTGCCCTACAGGTCTAGAAAATTGTAGTTTTCCTAAGAAAAGCCCTCTTCACCCCTGGAAATGATCATCGGTTCCATGGCATTGCATTCATGTGGACAGTGCGGGTCCAATTCATGGTACTTGTTATTTGATTATCGTTGATGCACATTCTAAGTGGTAGAGATATTCCCAACATACTATAACTTCTACTGCTACTATATACCCACTGTGTTCATGTTTTGCTAGATGGGGCCTGCCAGTTGTGCTGGTGAGTGATAATGCTAGCTGCTTCACTGGCAGTGAGTTTCAGAGTTTTATTGAGCTTATTGGAATTTGTCATGTACTTTCTGCACCTTTTCATCCCTCTATGAATGGGCTGGCAGAAAATGTGGTGTGTACTTTCAAGTTCGCTTTGCTTCATGCTAAGTGGGAGGAAGTGAGGGTTACCCTTGGCAAGTTTTTATTTAAGTATAGTGTGATGTAGTCGCCAATTGTAATAGGTTAGGTTAGGTATTTCGGTTCCCCTGTATTAAGAGTTAGATACGTTGCCTGTAAGAGCAACAACTGGAGCATGAACGCAGCTGTATTAGGTTAGGATGTGCACATTACTGAGAACATTCTAAAATAAACTAGAACTAACCGGTTATTATATACCTGACTTACCATATATATTATCATACTATCAGTATGATATATATTGATATATATTACTTAGCGGCATTAGAAATTGGGTTAGATTTATGTTAGTTAGGGTAGGATATTCGGAAAATTATAGGAAATATATAGGAAATGCCTGGAGCTATTTGCAGGTATTGTTGGACATCTCTCAGAGTTTTTGCTTTTTTTTTTTTTTCCACTCACTAGAATTAGATTAGAATAGGAATAATGCTTCTCAACAAAACATGTAAGGTAGAACTTAACTTAGAATTTGTATACACTATGTACAATATTACCACTCCATTACACCCCTCCTCCCTACAAATCAAGTTGATCCGGAGGTTGACAACTCTAGCAGAGCGGCGTACCGGAGTAGCCAGCTTGGGCGGAACGTCAGCTTCTGCTCCCCCTTTAGGTTTGTCTACTCTCGCATGAACCATAGGCGAAAGAGCAGACTCATCACTTATAATAGGTGAGAAAGCCTTAATTGGTGTAGATGGATTAGTCAGTGTAGATCGATTTAGAATCTGGTCTTGATGATGTCTCACCACATGTCCTCCTGGAAGTTCACATTTGTCAGATACAGGACCTGGTTGTTTCAACACTCTTGCAGGAAGCCAACGATCCTTAGAAACTGTTGAATAATTCTGTACCATGACAGAAGACTTAGGTACCAACTCTATAGATTTCTAGCTATATTACTGTCATAAGTAGACTTTTGCTATTCTTGCTTAGACAACACAGTCTGTTGTACACATTTACTAGAGTGTACTAGATCCAACACTGTACATAGCTTCTGGCCAAACATCAACTCAGCTGGAGACACTCCAGTAGTAGAATGAGGTGTCACTCTGTACTGGAAAAGATACTTATCTAACTTAGTTTTCCAATCTTCACCAGAGCAGTATTCTAGAAAATTTTTCAGACCTTTGACAGTATTTTCAGCTTGTCCATTCATGCTTGGCTGGTAGGGTGCAGATGTTATATGACGAACACCATTCTTCTTAAGAAGTAGGTTGAATTTCCTAGATGAAAAATTAGGACCATTGTCAGTAACGAGTGTCATAGGCAGACCAAAATGAGAGAAAACATTGCCAATGAAGTTAACAGTAGCAAAAGAACTAGTGTCTTTAGTAGGTAGCACTTCAATCCACTCAGAATGAGCATCATTTAGCACTAGAAAATAGGTACCCATGACTTGACCAACAAAGTCAGCATGTACTCTCACCCATGGCCTCTTGGGCCAATCCCAAGTGTGTAAAAGTTCTTTCTTAGGCAATGCTCTAGTAGCTAGATAAACGGAGCACCCAGCCGACAAATCTCCAAGGTCATGGTTCAATGCAGGCCACCAAACATAACTTCGATGGAAGAATGGTCTCCTTTCATCCTCAACATTTTCAGGCCAATCACAGTCTAGATAGAGTAGCACTTTAGCAATTACTGGGTCCTTAGAAGTCCACTTACTAATGTCATTAGCAGTTACAGGGGTGGCATTCAATGTATTAACTGACTGGATCCACTCTGCACAAACAGGAACATTACCAGGTGCATTTGCTAGTGGTAATCGGCTCAAAGTATCAGCCGTACCTAAAGATTTACCTGAACGGTGATACAACTTGAATGAATAGGCTTGGAGCATCATTGACCATCACTGGATCGTACCAGAGGCCATTTCAGGAATAGGCTTATTAGGGTTGAACAAACCTAAAAGTGGTTTGTGATCCATAATTAGAGAAGATGCATGACCCCACAATTAGTGATGAAATTTCTTCAGTGCAAAAACAAGTGCGAGGGCCTCCTTCTGTCTGAGAATAATTGGACTCGGCTGTATTTAGCGTTCGGGATGCAAAAATGACTGGCAATTCAGCACCATCTTTCTTTTGAAAAAGAACAGCACCCAAACCATACTTAAAACTGTCAGCAGACACTACGATAAGTAAATTAGGGTGAAAATAAATTAGATAGGCATCTAATAATAGCGTTTTAGATTCTTGGAAAGCATTACTATGTTTCTCATTCCACTTCCAGCTAACATCCTTTCTCTAAAGACTATTCAAAGGCTCAAGAATAGCAGCAGCATTTACCAAGAAATTCCCACAGAAATTTAACATTCCTAAATAACTGCATAACTGTGTTAAATCCTTAGGCTCAGGGGCAATACATATAGCATCTAACTTCTCCTTAGTAGGCTTCAAACCAGTAGAATCAGTTGTATAACCCAAATACTGTACTTGGTGAATACCAAAAGAACACTTAGTAGGATGCAGTTTCAGTCCAATTTCCTCTGGTCTTCCTAAAACTTTGCATAAACGTTCCTCATGTTCACAGAGTTAGCTCCCGATACTAGTATGTCATCAAGAAAAATAGAAATGCCTGAAATACCTCGCAATAAATTTTCCATAGATTGTTGGAAAATTCCTGGAGCATTAGCTATACCAAAACACAAACGGTTATACTGAAACAATCCTTAGTGAATGTTAATAGTAGTAAGTGAACGTGACTCAGGGCTAGGAATAATCTGATTGTAGGCACTCTTCATGTCCAATTTCGAAAAAATCTTCCCACTCACCAAAGTAGCAAAATAGGTCATCAATTCTAGGCACAGGATGTTTAGTAACTTTACACGCTTGGTTAACAGTGAAACGATAGTCTCCGCAAATACCTACAGTTCCGTCACCTTTCTGCACAGGTACAATAGGAGCAGCCCAATTAGAGTGAGCGACTGGCTCAATGATATTTTGTTCCAACAATTTATCCAACCCTGCGTCTACTTTAGCACGCATATAGTACATTTTGGACCTAGCAATACTTAGGTAATACTGCCTCATCCACCTCAAAAGAAACTTCAGTTCCCTTATAAATTCCTAATTCTTCTCGGAACAAATCAGGAAAGTTCTCCACGACAGACTTCTCAGCAATAGCATGTACATCACTGTCCAATAGACTTAAGCTAGTATTTAGAGCAGGCAATAAATCACGACCTAATAGGCTAGGACCAGAATCCTTCACCATTACGATAGTTTGCTTCCCAAAAATATGACCTTGGAACTTGATTTTTACCCAAATCTCCCTGCGCGCACAGGAATTTTGGAACCTCCATGTTTCTTCAATTTAGTCTTAGAAGGCATTATTTTAGGCTTAGCCTTAGGAAAACGCTTCAAAAATTCTTGTTCACTGATAAGAGCTCGAGCAACACCTGTGTCCATCTGGAACCAGACATCAGCACAGTCATCCAAGGTGATTGTCACATAGTAGGGATCTCACAAATTAGACGAGCTCACAGTAAAAATATAGTCACTACTTCCTTCTGTAGTTGTATCACTAGTAGACCTAGATTCAATAGAAATTACAGCCTTAGTCACCATAGCAGATATGGCAGTCAAATACATTAGGATAGGCCAGTTGTAATCCTCGTTTCCAGTTGTGATATAGTCGCTAATTGTAATAGGTTTGGTTAGGTATTTCGGTTCCTCTGCATTAAGAGTTAGATAGATTGTCTGTATGGGTAATAACCGGAGGATGAACACAGCGCTATTAGGTTAGGATATGCACAGTAATTAGTTAGAACCAGCTAAATAACCTAGAACTAACTGGTCATTATATACCTCACTAACCATATTTATTATCACACTATCACTATGATATATATTACTTAGCAGCATTAGATATAGGGTTAGGGTTATGTTAGTAAGGGTAGGATATCAGAAAATGATAGGAAATATGTAGGAAATGCCTGGAGCTATTTGCAGGTGTCATCAGACATCTCTCAGAGTTTTAGCTTGAGAAGATAACTCTGCTACTCACTAGAATTAGATTAGAATAGGAATAATGCTTCTCAACAAAACATGGAAGGTAGAATTTAACTCAGAATTTGGATACAATATGTACAATATGACCACTCCATTACATATAGGCTAACTCCTCACACTACAACCAGTTTGATTATTATCATATATTTTTTAAACTGAAATGGAATCGATGGCCAGAAATTTTGCTCCTAGAATCACAGATTAGAGGTTCTATGGTGTTTTTGTGTTTAAGACACTACCTGTGTTTGTACGCAACATTGAAGTCTTATGCCAGATACAAATTGTACAAGGGGGGGGGGGATGAAATTTGCTAGCTTTGGGTAAAAGAAAATACAGGAGGACCAATTAGCTATGATCTTATTCACCATATTCATCTCTCAGATTCACATACTTATTGAAGCTGTCTTGCAGTTTTTCTAAGCCCTGAAAAAAGAACTTGGAAGGTTGGGCCTCCAACCAGGCTTCTGTATCAGCAACCACTTCCGAATTGGAGTGAAATTTCGCTCCCTTGAAATGTTTGTTTAGTTGTGGAAAGAGGTGATTTTTGGAGGGGGCCTTATCTGGAGAGTATGGTGCTTGTCTACCAATTCGAAGCCAAAGTTGCGTATTTTCCGTAGAGATTCACGTGCTGTGTGCTGGTGCAGTCCTGCAAAAACAGGACACCTTGGATCAGCTTTCCACAGCACTTCTGTTACATAGCTTCATGCAGATTGTCCAACAGGCACATATAGTATTCTGCGGTGATGGTGTGGTGGCATTCTATGAGGAGTATTCGTCTTTGTCCCAGAACACTGCAGCCAGAATCTATCCAGCTGACTTCTGGATCATAAACTTCTTGGGACACTGTGAATTGCTGTGCTGTCACTCCATTGATTACTGCTCCGTTTGGGGATCATATTGATGAAGCCAAGTTTCATTAATGGTGACTAAACGAGCCATATAATCAGCCTGCCCTGCTGCAAACCAGTCCAAAATTGCCTTTGATGTTATCACTCTGATGTGCTTCTGATCTCCGGTCAGGCATTTTGGCACCACTTTCGCGATAAGCTTTCTTATGTCAAAATGTGTGGATGATGTGGCCAACACTTTTGAGGAAAATCCCCAGATTCTCAGCTATGACTTTAGCTGATATCTAGTGGTCCTCGAATATCATGACGTGCACAGCATCGGTTTTGTCCTCTGTGGATGCAGAAGTTTGCTGTCCTGACTAGGATTCATCTGTGACCTTAAAATTACCAGTCCAAAACCTTGATACCAAGATTTTCACTGTGGAGTATGATGGGCAGTCATCCTTCAAGACTTCCTGTATCTCTTAGTGAATTTCCAATGCTCCTTTGCCTTTCAAGAAGAGGAACTTCATGACCACCCGTGCTTTAGTTATATCAAAATCCACTGTAGGAGCTGCCATCATGTGTTATATTTGCAAGAAAGAAAAAGATGTATTGTATACCATCATGATATGTTTTGCATATCTTCCCCTAAATAAATGTCCTACCTCCCCTGTAAAAAGGTAACAGCTCTTCCCTTTCATACCTTTAAAGCCAGGAACTTTTCAGTAGCTCCTCGTATGCATTGTGGGCCCCAAAAGACAGTGGACCAGTTTTTCATATAATATTGCTATTATAAAATTCGGTATTTTTGTCACCATGCATTGCTCTCCTTAGAAATCTGGGACTTTTCCCATTTTACAGTTGGGTGGTGGAACAAGTGACTCATAGCAACGATTTAAGATTGCTTCTGCCGCAAAGAAATTTGTTTTCTTGTCAAGAAAAGTATTAGATTTATAGTCTTTTGCTGGCTTCTTTCCATGGTTAACGTTCCAGTAATATATCCTCTAATTATGTTACTTTCTTTTGAACAGAGTATGTATTACCTATATAGCTGACAAAGGTTCAGGTCTTGCACATGCTAAAAGAAAAAAGAATAATGAAGAGCATATATTTCTAAGCCATCATACAGTCCATCAACATCCCTCCACCTCTGCTTTCTCTTCAGGCAACCTCTATTAGGATCTCATGTAAAGGATGAGAAAGGATGTAGTGCTTAGCCATGAGCCATGTAGAGGATGAAAAATTTCAATTTTCTGAAGTCTCTGGGAATTAGGAGTTTACTTCTCCACTAATGATGCTAGTGAATATTTAACTGGAACTTAACCAAGATATATCAATAGTGATTCACTTCTGGCACAGCAGTATCAGAAATAAATATGTTTTCCATTCTTCAGATTCCCTTATTTCTATTTAAGAAACTCCATTGCAATTTCCACATATAGCTTACATATGAAAAGTGTTATGCTAGAGTATTATTTGATGTATTAGTTTTGGAATCATGCATAAGAACTTTGCATAGTATATCATTTGCGCTTTCCAGTTATCAGATATCTAAGATTTTTTTTAGTATTTAGTAATGAAAATACTAAAGCAAAGTTATTTCTTGCATAACCATCTCAAGTAGTTTTTGTAATATACTGTCTGGTTCACTCAGTTTCTTCATATGTAAATGATAGAGGAATTCATGTATTGTTACAAATTAGGATTAGTACAACATCCCAACAGATAACAATGACAAAATAATTATGTACAATTTCAACCATATCCTAGTCATCAGAGAATGTTTCTTCGTCTCCACATAATATTTAACTTGCATGCAGATATTGCTTTATTACAGTTTTATAAGGCATCTTGATACAAAGAATATTAACAACGCCTGCTATTCTTCTCTTTTGTTTTGAAATTTAATATCTCTTTAACCTGCTTAAGGTAAACAACTATTTGAAATTACATTAGTAATGTTTATTCCAAAGATGCTAATTCTGCTTCACATGAATAAAAAAATAATTTCTCAGCAACTCAAGCTTTAATGGATCTTTTTATTTTAGTCTCCTGTGATGCATATTGGATGTTACTGTTTCATGGAAGCTATTCAAATGCTCCCACAAGCCATTTATATCAATGATATTTGGAATATTTTGCTAGATTTTCCTTACAAGGATTCTTCATTTGTTTTAGGGTAATTTGAGTATTAGAGCACAATGTTGACATTTAAGCTGTTAATACTCACCTTGGTTATATGAGAACTATTTGCATGTTCTTCGTCACTGGTTTATTTGGAAGCACTAGATCCTGTATATTACATCTGTAGATTAGTTCTGTATATTTCTGGTACATAAACAGATATTATAATCTTTTTACAAATATATTACTTTAGTGAGCATATAGTCCTCTTTTAGTTTTGATAACTGCTACATCAAAGTGCAATTGTAAATAGGAGCTCTGGCTAAGGGAGTAAGTACTTACATGTATTATGTTGTCTTAAAGGAGGCATACCTTGTGTACTTCAAAAGCTCCATAAAACTGAAATATCCTATTTCGCTTTTATAATCTGTTCTATATATATATCTGATGTTACAAAAAATATAAAACTTACTAAGCACTTACTGATTATCACCCTTCAGGTTTTATTTCCTGTATACCTCTGTCTTCTTTAATAAAGAGTATATGCATAGCTTATTGTCTTACCACCTCGTAACAGGTAAAAAATGTATTAGAATAAGTTTTTCGAGGTTACGTCAAGTGATATATCGTGTTGATTGGAAAAAATAATATACTGTAGCTATATTCTTGAAATATCCTTTAATTTCTATAAAAAACTTTGTTATAGTTAATACTTCTGACCCTTTTCCTAATGGGAGAAAGAAATTTGGCTTAAATTGAAAAGAAAAATATATTGCACAGATAAAGTTTTCACGTGCAACTCAGAGTACATTTTGTACATGTCTGTATATGTGTATATGTTTACATTAGTCAATAATAAACAACTATCACTTCAAGTAACATTATTAGAGTTTGGTATAAAAACTGAACTCCATAATAAATCTGATAATGAGAAAGAGTTATGACTTTAAGATATCACTGAAAAGTCTGTAAACCAAACAAGTTTCTTACTTTACAATAAAGTTTTCAGAAAAATTTTGCGTGTCATATATTTCTTTTTGTTTAAATATACTTTACATTCTCTTAACCAAGTAAATTTCAAGAAAAGTCTCAGTGCAGTAAACCATGAAAATTTTTTTCAGATACCAGCAAAAATGAAGTACCAGAGCACTGTTACTATCATATTTATATAACAGAGCCACAATTAACACCTATTTAAGTAACTTCCTAGATATCTGATCCTATCATTGTGTAATATATCTATAACTTTTTGCTTTATGAAAACTATGGTATCTATACAAAACAATCGTACATTGGAAAATGAACCATCTAAAAAATTATGCATTTGTCTTTGTAATTGTACATAAACTTGAATCAATATATCTGTACTAATAATATACAAAAGTTTAGAGTTTACTGGAATTTGCACTCATTGTGTATCAATCAATAACAATTGCATCAAAGTATCACAAAACAACAGTATCTTGCACAAGCGGATTACTTGCTAAAGACTGGTGCCAGCCCAAATATGGAAGTTATGGCAGACTGTTGCAACTACAGTACAAAATTTGCTCTCTGCTTAACCACATTAGCCTTCACGTATTATAGCACAGAAAATAATAAAGAGTTAACAAGAAAAAAAAGACTGAGACAAAATATAAAATATTACAAAATATATAATAATTTTCCCAATGAAACAGATTACATCAATCTGTAAATACATCAAATATGAAATAACAATGTTCTATTGAACAATGGGGAAGTGTGGTACTATAGACAGAAACACATGACTTTTCTTATGCTCATTATCAGTAGTCTACATACTTCTCATTCATTTGAAATGGTCTCAGAAAGCTAAATTCTTATAAATAGGATATTATTAAAAACAGGGAGTCTAACAATGGATTATATGTACAGAATCACTGCATAAAGACAAATAAAAGCCATCATAATATGAGAGTGCATGATGAATGCAAGGTAAGTATATGTAATTATGGTTTACTCTAAATAAATAAAAAATTTCTTACAAAGCACTGCTGAGCAATTATATTTACTTTAAAAAGTTATATCACTAAAAATGCTACAAAAGTTACTATTGGTTTGGTAAGCATTCTTAGTAATGTTCATAATCTGATAAATAAATTTCATGGAACAATGTCAGCTTCTGTAGGGAGTATTGATCATTATGACGAGACCTTATCTTTAAACTTTTTAATAAATTCAGGGAAGTGCTCAAATCCAGATCTGTAGAAATTCTTTCAATTCTTTTAAACAAAATTCTCAGCACTAATGGTAAAGATATAGCTTCGCATACAGAATATGACTTTACTTTTCTTATTTCCATCTAATTGTTGGCAAATATTTCTTTTAGTATAATTTTTTTTTTTAACTGTGCCACTAGAGAGAGCTATATTCATTCAGTTTTCAGAAGTGGATAATATATTTCCGACAATACAAACTAAAATTAAGAAGAAAAAACTTATGTCAAAGCATTTCCATTAACGTGAAATATCATCAGTATTTCAGATAGTAACAAGCAAAATACACACTACATGACATCATGCCCATATATTTTTATGATAAGTAGCTAGTAGTTTCCAACACCAAAACAATTTGCTGTTTGCTCCCTTATATTACTTGTCATGAAGCAGAGAATATGCATATTCTAACCTGACATAATCACAAAAATAAACAGGTATACCTTTCCTTACTTCACTTCAGCTTATGTCATTATCGACTTGATGTTGATTTTGGTTAATAATGATAGGGAATAGAAAATTTGAGTAGCATCAGTTTATGCAACTTTACGTCAGTTAACAAAGCCCATAAAAATAAAAAAATACAATTATAATATAGAAGTGCAAATAACATAAAACTAAATGTTAAAATATTTATAAAATTTATGTACAGAATCATTCAAGAGCTTATAGATTTTTAAAATACTGAGTGTAGTATGTGCCATACATATGCACAGTATGTAAAAAAATCACTTAAAATCATGAAAAAAGTCGAAAATCACAAAAATATCAAAATATATAAAATAACATATTTTAAAAGCTTAAAATGTTACGAACTTATTTATGTAGAGTACCTTTTACAATACATAAAATATTGAGTAAAAAAGCATAAAAAAGTACAAATAAGTCTTAAAATATATAAAATACTGCATAAAATAATTTAGACTTAAATGTATATTGTGTATATAATAAAAGGCAGTAAAATGTTAATCTAAGAAATGAGTTTTTGTGTTAGGAGACGTTATGGAGCTGTATATAAGGGGTCTACGTGCTTTTAAAGGGTTGACTTGACTTGAATTAAGTCTCTTAGAATAACTGAACAATGGAATTCGAGGTATGAGTGTATTTGCATTAGTTCCAGTCATAATAAATTAAGGGTTCATCAGCTTTCATATATATATTTTTGTTACCCCCGACCCTCATATTATTTCCAGGTAGTTCCTATTCCGAGCTAGTTTGCAACAGCTATGCCACAGAAAGAACAACATTCTGGGACATGAAATTGTATTACGTGTTTTTTAGAGATGTCACTAGCTGGAGATGAAATAATATTTGATGTGATACTTTTAAAATCTTCATTAACTTCAGATGCAGAGAGAGAAGAAACACCCACGTCCCATACATGAACTTAAAAGATTCCCGCAAATGAAAACATGGTGCCATTATGGCGACCTATTCATCTTACAAATGAGTTAGAAAAAGGAGACAAAGCATATGAGCTTCAATGTATCTCTGGAAAGTAATAAAAAGGAGAGGCATATCAGAAGGAGGAGGAGGTAGTTCTTAAGATTGTATATGGAGAGAGGATATTAGGAAAAGGAATAAGGGGGGTATTAAAAAGTAACATTAGTCTGACAGACATGGCATTATATTAAAGGTACCTTCAGGTGGTGCAAAGTCTAGAAACAAAGGAAGAGGAGAGTAAAGAGAGCTGAAAAGAATGCCATAATAGAAATAGATGTAACAGATGTCAAAAAATTTTCATTAGAATAGGAAGATCTATAGAGACGTAAATAGAGGAAGACAATCAAGGAGGAAAATTGGGGAGGATGATGGATGGGGTAAACACATGCAAATGACATGAGACAAGTGAAGGGAGTGTTTTGAGGACTTTGCTCAATGTATAATAAAATAAGAGTGGCAAAGGTGAAGTATTTGAGAAAGAGAGGATGGAACATGTTGTTGAGTAAGAAAAACTTGAGAAAGAGAAGGTACTAATGAGTTTTAAAAAAAAACCATGTAGAACGCCAAGTGGGTAAGACAACATCACTGCAGAGTCACTGAAGTCGACAGTTAAGGTGGTGGTAAATGTGTTGAGTAAACTCTTCAAAATCAGAAACAGGGAATGAAAAAGAACCAATGAAGTGGCAAATAGCATATATGTTCTAGTGCACAAAGGCAGAGGATGCAAAATGGCTTGCTCTAACTGTAATACAAGTAAGTATTCCAAGAAATGATTATAGATGAGTTTAACTTGCAAGAGTAAATGGCTCTAAAGAAGCATAGATTAGGGATGAACATCTGAGTTCAGACAAGATCTAGGTTACGTACACTTTGTGTTCACAAAGACGGATTTGTCCAAAAAATATGTTCAGAAAATTATCCCTCAACATATTGCCATTATGGATCTGGAAATAGATATATGAATAGGTGATAAAGGGCATTGTAGCAATCCCTACAGATGGGAGTGGGAAATAAAAATCATTTACAGCAAAAGGACAGTAAAGAATGTGTACAAATCAGTTGTGAAGAGAGAGCATGGGTTTAAGTAAAAGTCTGTACATGGATGGAGGCATACAGCAAATAGAGGAGAGTATTGGGCCGAGGATCAAGAATGTTGTAAGAGAGAGGTAGGAATTGGAAAGTGAGGAATTTGCTTTTTGTAGATGACACTGCACTGGTGGCTGGCTTGGAGGCACAACTACATAGGTTGGTAGAGAAACTTGGCATGTTGGAGACGGAAACTAAAATTTATTGTGGAAATAAGAAAGCGGCAGGATGCAGTAGAAATAGAGGGTTAAGTGCTCAGGGATAACTAAATTATTTGGTAGTCAAGGTGGTGGTCAATTGCATATACTCTGGAGTAAAATAAAACAAATCACAGAAAGAGAATAGTGACTATGCATAGAGTAGGAGAAAAGGTGAAACTAAAGAAGCCGAAGGACAGAGTACAGAAAATGAGATCTATATTAAGACAAGTTTTGAATGTGTAATGGAATATGTGCTCCTACAGCATGAGTGTTACATGGTAATAAGTACTGGCCTTCCAATGCAGTTGAGTAGAAACAAAATTGATTGGAGATAACTTGCTTCAAAAGAATATGTGATGTCAGACACTTCCATAAGGTGAAATAGTAAAAGGCAGAATGTCTGGTCGCTGGAACAGTTCATGGAGAGAATGAAATCATGAAGGCTTTGTAAATGTGTACATCTAGAACAGATTTATAAGTCTGGTACCAGGAATTCAAACTGGAGATAAATTAAAGTGATGGAAGGACAAGGTGAGATTGCTAGTTCAAGAAAAGGCCTTGAGATTTAAGAAGGTGAGAGGAGTTCAGAAGATTAAATGAAATAGTGGAAAGTTATATACAAGCTACGCTGAAAAACATCAGTAGGTGAAAATCTGAGGCCTGAACTGGAATGAAGCAGTGATGTTGGCTTGTTCACTGTATATGATAAGCTTGATAACACTGCAAGCAAATATTTACAATTGGAGAAAAGAGAGCAGACTGCATGTTGCATGTGCGTAATTGTGCCATTAATTTTCCAATGGTCATACTTTCCTTGCCGAGTCTAGAGGGAACAAAAATATGTATATAGAGAAGAATTAATCTGAGAGAAATTGATGAAAGGCATCGGGTATACCTTTCAAGGCAGATGAATACATCAAATTTAGTAGATATGGAAGCTGACAAGCATTGGTAAAATAAGTACAGAAAAGGCAAATTATTAATTAAATCTATCATACAGAAAATATTATGTATACTAAAATAATAAGTAAGAAGTGCTAACTAACAAGTTTCATGTACTCTATTAAAACTAAAGCTTTTGAAATAAACCAATAATAATGTTCTACAATCATATTAACTCAATGAAAAAAATACATAAAAGATGGCACCGAAGTCTGTTGGGAGCACTGGATAAGAATTATAAGTATACATTTGTGATACATAAAAATAGAAAACTTAATGGCAAAGGAGATAGCTGAAGGAATAACTGCATAGAGTAACCAGAATATAAGAGCACTGTAAGCTTGACATACTGGCAAGTCTGCTATAGGTACTGCATACCATGGAAAAAGAAGATAAAAACAGTAAAGTATGACTTGGTATTGAGGCCATTGGAAATGAATGACATCAATAGAGAGATAGGAGTGTAACTACAATAGTAGGACTTTTGGTGGTCTCATATTCTACACATATTGCTTAAGATGGAAGATCTCAATCAAAGGAGGAGGTAATAAACACAAATGAATAACTTACAAAAGTTTTGCAATTATACACTAAACATCATGAGCAAAAGGCTCTTTATCATAAAAACATCCCTTACTAGTTTTCAGTATCTACTACAATATAAAGGTAACATGAATGTAGAATTTTCTTTTCACCACCATGAATGGAAGTATCATTATCTTTTAGCTAAGATTAAATGGTTTAGTATTCGAGAAGGTTGACGGTTCAGACATCAGGGAGATGGCAAATGGCAGTCAGGGAATGGAGACATATAATAGGGTATAAAGAGGGCAAGGCAGCCACTCGTGTCACACTGAGAAGAGTATGATGAGATCCTAGCAAGGTAGACCATATCCAGATTTAAAGAAGAACCTTGATGCTCATTTGCTGTATAAGTGTTAAAAAATAAAAAAAGTGAAGTGTTGGAGATGAAGTTTAGAATATTTGTAAAATCAGATGCTTCTGTACAATGAAGAAAAAAAAGAAGTGTGAGAGAAGGAAATATGTAATAGAGAGAGTAGAGCAAATACAGCTTAAACTGATTATGACACTTAAAAGGTGAGGATAGTGAAAAGTTAAAAGACTTTATAGGCAGAGTTCAACAGGTATTTGAATTAGATGTACACAAAGAGTAGAAGGAATGGGATGAGTGATTCCCTCTCTATGAGTCTCGATATTCAGAGGGTAATGGATATGCAAGAGGCAGTATGAGTTGCCCCAATGAGCGAAGCCAACTCCGAAATTATGGTTCTAGAAACTGGCAATGGCCTGATCTTGTTCACTATATATAACAAGAATATGCATAACTGCACACAACTGTTCTTAATAGAAAAGGAAGCGAGTTTCATTTTTTGTCTGTTCATTTTTTTTTTGTGGTCACCTTGTTGACTGGCCAAAGAAGACATTAAATAAAAATAAAATTATATATATATATATATATATATATATATATATATATATATATATATATATATATATATATATAATATATATATATATATATATATATATATATATATATATATATATATATATATATATATATATATATATATATATATATATATATATATATATATATATATATATATATATATATATATAAAATATATATATATATATATATATATATATATATATATATATATATATATATATATATATATATATATATATATATATATATATAGCATGGGATTCGAATTAAATGGAAAAATAAAGCCCCGAGTGAGGTTGGGAAGAATCTGTAAAATGAACAGAAAAAAAACGATTCAGTAGAATGGGATAATTCCCTGGCTTAGCAGTTCGCTGAGAGGTTGTTTTCTTCTTTAAACCTCCGTTGGTGTAGTTGGTGGTGCCTGGACACATGAATGATGTGTCCTAGGTTCGAATCCAGGCCAGGAACAAAATACGTTTCATGTTTTCATATGTGTTGATTGCATCATATATATATATATATATATATATATATATATATATATATATATATATATATATATATATATATATATATATATATATATATATATATATATATATATATATATATATATATATATATATATATATATATATATATATTCTTATTCACATTTAACAAAAAAAGTAATTAATTGCTACTGTATATTAAGAGCATAAGAAATGTCTGCACACAACCTTATATAAGATACATCTATTTTCTAGATATCCAGAATAGTAAGAGAAGTGCAAATCAGGAGAGAAGAACAGAATAACATTTTAAAATTGGCCTAGAAATGCTGGCATATTAGTGTATGTGTCAAGTTTAAAAGCCAAAAGTACAAAAAATATCTCTGTATCCATGAGACATCCACAACAAAAATAAAGAAGTTTACATAACATAATGAAACTGAAAACAGAATTGGTCCCATATAGTAAATCAACACAGTTCCAGTACATTAGTATACATTATCTGTCTACAATTGTATTTCAGAGTATTGTAAGAAACAATTAATTACCATCCCAATTACTGTAATAAATCACCCATACGTCTACCATTGTCTATACAATTTAGCTAAGATGTCTTTCTAATATAACAAGTGGTTGGTGGTAGACGTGGGGCCAAAATACAAAAAAACACTTCCCTCTTTTAAACAAAAGATTTTATGTCTAAGTACAAGGGAAGCAAGTCTATTTATGAAGTGACCTCAGTCAGCTTTGCCCAGCATAAAACTTGTAATCCTCTAACTTTGTTTACATCTTGATAACAAACTTAGTACCTTCAAAATGAAAACATCTCTTCTGCCTCACATATTATTACTAAATCTCTACCTGTGTTAGGATTCAGTAAAAAGAACGGCCTTATTGATGGTAACTTGACCTAAACACGCATATCATGATCAAGTATAATCTTTCTCATTACTTCAGCTTCTCTTCCATAATACCATCTTACTCAAAACTTTATGATTCCTATATAGTAATGTCTTCATATTGCTTCACCATTAAAATGTTCAAAACTGAATATAAAGACTGGGAATGTTCTCTCACTCTTTGCAGTGATCATACATGTCAATTATGTTTTAAAAATCATTGTCAAATGCAGTACAAGTACATATACGTTAGCCATGCAAAATGTGTATAACTAAACTGGGTGCGCCTATAAAAATATGTCTGTAAAAAACAGCATATTAAACTTTATAATGTCACTTCCAATACAAAACTGCAAGGAAGAATAAACATAGTTAAATAAAACAATTAATAAATGCAATGCAAAAGTTAAATTAACTCTTAGCAGGAGAGCTCACAACCTGTATCAACTGTAATATTTATAGCTGTATCACTGTGCTAACTTTTACAGTTTAGCCATATACATTTACACCAGTTTTTTTTTTTTTTTATAAATCTTGGGATCAAAGGTAACTAACTCCTCATCACTACTAACTTTTAATATGTACATATATATACAAACAGCATGACAAGTGCTTCCCTATGAATATATATTTAGTATCATACAAACTATTGTATATTGAGTACCTCCTAACATGGTATCAGATACCTGCTGATACACTAAGTAACAACTTTGAGAAGACAAGGGGTTTCATCACATTTTACAGTAACACTCTTGGAGCACACACACTATATGCCATAC
Organism: Halocaridina rubra; assembly: GCA_037179515.1. NCBI lineage: Eukaryota > Metazoa > Arthropoda > Malacostraca > Decapoda > Atyidae > Halocaridina > Halocaridina rubra. The sequence goes on from JAXCGZ010005767.1 coordinate 79,029, forward strand.
TGATGTTTCTCATAGTAAATGACTCTTGACAAAGTTCATACCTAATGTAAAAGGCCTTTCATTGTACTGCCAGTGTGCACACTATATTCTGATTTTAACAGAACTATTAAACACCCCATGGATCTCGGCACTAACAAGTCTGATTACATAACGGAATATGATAAATGTATATATCAGTATCATAACACAAGCCATTTCAGAGTTGATACCACTTCTTATCCTTGTACCTGAGCATGAGCTGGTGAGCAGTTGAAGAGAAAGACTCTGCCTCATTCATCATTCGGCCTGTTCGTTCTTCCAAATCACTTAACTTTTGTCCTCGTTCCACCATCAACATTCGAGTTCTGGCAACATCACCAGCGACTGTACCAGCCTTAGCATTAAGTGCTTCCAGCTGAGCTGTTGGTCCAGGCATATGTTTTGCGACACTTCTAGAACCTTTTCCCGAAGATTCACCAACTGTAAAAATATAATACATGTAATCCAACTTTACCAAAAACAGATCTTTGTATTCAAAGATACAAGAAATTAGATTAAGTTCAGTACCTTGATGAGTTACTCCATACTTCACATGATCCATTCTTAGCAATGAAGCCCTATGAACAAACAAGCACTGATAAAGCAAAATCAAGTGATAATTTCACACATGTAAATCCAAAAGGTCACCATGGCAGGAGAAAAACACATAATAAGGCTAAGGTCAAAGACCTGATACGTAAGCCCGCAGTAAATGATCTGCCAGAGGGTGAGTATACATTTTTAAATATGCTTCCAAATCGAAGACTGTGATAAGAGAAAAAAATTGGTGATATTGAACTTCAGGAAAACTTGAACAGCACGCATGAGTGATCCAATAAGTAGTTAAGGATATTCACTACTTTGCAATATAAAGAAAGGAGTCTAGGCAAGAGGTCCCATCTGTAGGTATTCACTAAGAAGAGAACTTCAAGAATCTGAGATTGAAGAGTATTTAGTTGTCAATGTATTGGCTAATATGCCTTTGTAATGTATACAAATGGTATAGTAAAGGAAGTGTATGCTTTCTTGGCGAACATTAGGATGGCCTTCGGGTGTTTGAACAAAGAGGTGTTCCTAAACATTTGAATGATATATGTGAGGCCTAGGCTTGAATTTGTAGCACCAGAGATATGATTCAATAATGAATGTACGAATGAAAAAGAGAAGTAGTTGCAATAAGGACAGAAGGAGAAAAAGTATATATACTCGGCAGAAGTATATATGAGAAAGAAACAAATATCTCGGTATAAGATAAGAAACAAAGAGGTTATGGAAAAGTGAGATGAGAGGAGTTTAGGAATATTTCCAACTCTACCACAGTTGTGTCCGAAAAGATTAAAGGTAAAAGAACAACTTATATGGTTGGAAGGAGTAGACATAGGTGTCTCTGAGGCGGATGAAGTGGCAGAAGTATATACAGTGTTGCCTCCCTTATCGTGGTAGTTCGGTTCCGGGACCTGGCGCGAACCAGGAAAATCGCGAAGTAGGATCAGCCTTTAAAAAAAAATTTATTTATTTATTTTTTTTTTTTATGACACCAGGACAGGCCAAAAATTATAAAATAAAACGGCCTTTATCAGGCTGTAAAGAGAAACAGAGATGGAGAGTGGGATGACCTGTCAGATGTGAAGGGATTATAAAAGATGTGTAATGAATATCCAGCTCTCTGCTGGGTTTACTATACCCCTGCATTACCTTCATGATGTCTATTCTAAAACTTCTCCTTAGATCTTATTATTATTATTATTATTGGCAACAATAATTTTCCTTTGATGATGATTGGGGAGATTATTATTATTATTATTATTATTATTATTATTATTATTATTATTAATATTATCATCATCATTATTACTACGGATTCGTAATTAAACCATTATTTTTACTATAAATAATGTAGATTTGGTTGAATGAACAAGAGTTACTTAAAGATTCTCTCTCTCTCTCTCCCTCCAACATTCTATTCTACCCAACCCCCCACACTCTCTTTGTCCCAGCCAACTAGGGAGGGGCACTTTACACAGTTATTAAAAGTAAATAAACCAACAGATGTACAAACAATGATGAGCCCTTAATAATAATAATAATAATGATGATGATGATAATAATTCCACAATCATCATCAAAGGATAATTATTGTTGCCAATGATAATAATAATAATTATAATAATTAATAATAATAATATCTAAGCAGAATTATTGGATTAGACATCATGAAAGTAATGCAGAGGTATATTAAAACCCAGCAGAGAGCTGGATATTCATTACACATCTTTTATAATCCCTTCACATCTGACAGGTCATTACACTCTCCATCTCTGTTTCTCTTTACAACCTGATAAAGTCTGCTTTATTTTATCATTTTTTGGCCCATCCTGGTGTCACAATAATCTTTAATTCCCCCCCCCCAAAAAAAAAAAAAAAAAAAAAAAAAAAAAAAAAAAAAAAAAAAAAAAAAAACAACCGCGATAGTGAGAACGCGAACCAAGAAACGCGAATAACCGGGGTAACACTGTATTGCATTATTAGCTATTAATGAACCTTTTGAATACAATAGAATAGACTTGAACCTTATTAAATTGCTTTTTTTTATTAAGCTTCACCAGCTCAAAGGCTATCACTGCAAATTCTCCAATAGTAACTAGATGACTTATTGATCTCAATTCTCCTCTAAAGTCATACAAAGAAACAAAAAGTAAATCAAACATTGTTGTATTCTTCATATCCTCATGAATTAAATACTATATATTGTTAAACATTTTTTAATAGCTTAATCTATAATTGTGTGTGGATGTTTACCTAATTGTGCTTACAGTTAAGACCCTTATGCTTGTAAGTCCCTTTGTATTGGTTGGCTTCCTTTCTGATTGACTTGACAGACTAACACTTAAAAGTTTTTATAAAATCTGTGAATTCATATAGCGTTCACAGTTTCTTCACTTAGCGAATACCAGTTATCATACATTTCCACATTAAATGAGTATTTCCTTTTATATCAAAGTTTTCTTGCGAGACTTTACCCTATCATTTCTAGTTCTAGAGCTACCCATATCAGAGTATCATGCTCTATCAGCTCTTGTCAAAGCCATGGAGGAATTCAAAAGTGCTACTAGATCTCCATTTTCTCCTAGCTGTAAGTGGTAATTTTGTATAACTTCTTCAGCTATTCCTCATAATTGAGATATATTATCTCTGACACCAGCATCATATCATGAATGTGAACTTTTGCCAATTAGTTTGTATGCTTTTTCAAGTGATTATTCCAACTGGGTGCTGCACATTTAAGCTTCGACCTCACTTAAGCCACTGAAATGTTTATGAGCCCTTCAAGGCCCAAATTCCTGAAGGCTATCCTTATGAAGTCTCTTTGAGCTAAAGCCAACACCCCTATTGTCAGAGAGCTTGTAAGACAGATCACCAATCTTAGAATCCCCTCGTTTGAGAGCAGCTAAGTTTCATACTGGGTATGCCTCCACCAGAGAGAGAGACTTGATAGACTGCATGAAGAATCGGAAAAATATGTTTTTCTCTCTTCGACGCTCCTCTCTTTCTCTTGCAATATTAAATGCAAAAACATATTTTTTCCCAATTGTTTTTATTCTGTGCATAATCATTATCTTATTTTTAATAAGGGCATAAAATTCTTGTCTTAAATATAATAAAAGAGTGTATCAGAGATTGATTTCTTTCTTGCTTTGCTAATTTTTTTTTAAGTCAAATGACAGGAGTAGGAAACTCTTTAACTTAGCTTATATAAAAAGAGCTGTGACTTACTCATTGCTGAGAGATTATGATTCCAGCAGTCCCACTAATAGTATTTTCTTCACGTTTTAAAGGCAAAAGTGAGATACAGTATACTATAATGTTAGCAATGAGAAATATTGCATATATTTTGCATTTATTCATTTATTTATATCTATTTGTCAACATATTGTTAATATATACAGGCAGAGTTTTTACATATATTCTGTTTCATGAGGTGGAATAAGCATATGAACTTGTCTATTTGCATCTTAATCTACCGGAAAGTTCTTTTTTTTTTTAAGACAGTATTGTCCATATGCTATTTTTGATTTTTGTAATAAAGACCCTTTACTGCATTCATTGTTCAACTATATCATATCCTATATAACAAAACCAAACTAAAAAATAAATTTTTCTAAAGCTACAAAGAAAATTCGTTTGAAGAAAGTGGATATTTAGACAGTGAGGGTAAGAACAAACTACAGGGGGTCCTTATAGAACACTATTTCGAGTTACATGATTACATTGGAGGCCAATAGATAATCAATAAATTATTACCGCTGTTGCGGTAAATTCAAACTGTGAGCGGTAAACAGTTTGTGAGCTTGGTGGACGAATACACAGCTATATTCTTATTTATCAAGTTAATGGCTTTATTTATTTATTTGTTTATGTATTTGGTTATATGGAAGGATTATATTGAATTTAAATAAAAAAATATCAAACAGCCTTAAATACGATTTTATGCTAATAGTTTGTTGAGCATTGTGTAAGAATATGGCATCACACGGCATAAGAAGAGGAAGAAGAACCACTGCTCAGTTTACTCTCACCGGCCATATTGTGCCTCGTGTTCATCTGTTCACTGTGATCACTAGGCAGTGTAGTCGCCTTATAATCGAGACGGAGAGATTACTAGTGCTTTGGCTTGATGACCAGTACAGGAAAAGGATAAAATATTGTTTGAAGCCTTGAAAAGAGAAAACGGGGAAGGGAGTGCAAGTGAACAGTTTGTGGCTAGCAGGGGTCAGTTTATTTGTTTTAAGGCTCGTGCTAATTTGCATAACTAAGAGTGCAGGGTGAAGCTGCTAGTGGGGATGAGGAAGCAGCACAAATGTTTCCTAGTGATTTAGCTGAGATAATAAGGGAAGGGGGTTACCATGCCAAACAGGTATTTAACATGGACGAATCTGGCTTATATTGGAAGCGTATGCATAGTTGTACATACATTGCCAAGGAGGGGAAGACAGTACCAGGCCATAAAGTCAGCAAGGACAGACTGATTTTACTTTTTGGGGCTAATGCTGCTGGAGATTATAAGTTGAATCCCTTGTTGGTTTATTTGGCAGAAAACACAAGGGCACTCAAGGATGTTTGGAAGGGTAAACTGCTAGTCATCAGGAAGTCGAACAAGAGGGCTTGGATGACCCCTCAAATATTTGAGGACTGGTTCAGCAACCATTCTGTGACTAAAACAGAGAGGTACTGTGCCTCCAAGGGTCTGCCCTTTAAGATGTTGCTAATCCTGGACAATGCCCCTGGTCACCCTGCACATTTGGATGACTTTCATCCTACTGGCAAGGTGGTTTACCCTCCACCTAATACCACTGCCCTGTTACAGCCACTAGATCAGGGGGTCATTGCTTTTTTTAAGGCTTACTACCTCCGAAGGACAATAGTTATGGCTCTCAGGACAACTGAGAAGGACAAGAACTTGACTATAAAGGACTTCTGTTATTTGTACAATATACTTCATGCTGTAAAGAATGTTGCTGATGCTTGGGAGGAAGTAAAGCAAACAAACTTGAATGGGGTAAGGAAGAAAGCATGCCCCTATTTTGTGAATGAATTCCGAGACTTTGGGGAGACAGTTAAGGCTGTCCAATAACGTAGTTGCCCTGATTAAGGAACTCAAGTAGGAGGTAGAGGCTGATAATATAAAAGAGCTTCTGGAATCTCATGACAAGGAGTTATCTACTGAAAACCTCACTCAACTGGTGAAAGCCCAAGAGATTCACAACCATGGAATTGGAGGAAGTGTTTGCCCTGGTAGGGGAAGTATTGGCAAAGCCTGAGGCTCAGGACCCTAACATTGCCAAGTACAGTACACTAAGGTCGAGAGAGGGATCAATGATGCCCTGCGGTGTTATAAGGAAATATATGAGGAGAAGAAGAGGGCACACTTTCAGACTCGCCTTGGCCAATTCTTCCTGCTGATAGTGCCCCCAGCAACAGATCTGTACCTTCTACCTCTACAGACTCAACTGCCCCAGTACCCTCATTATCTGCTGTATGTTCTTTTGTCATTCCAGACTCATCTGCCCCAGTCTCCTCAGCACCTGCCTCTCCAACTTCCACCTCCCAATAAGCCTGTCTCTCTATCTTGCAATGCCCCTTCCAGTGTGCAAGCCGACCCCAAGAGTAAAGGTAAAACAATATTGTACTGTATACTGTACTGAAGTGTAATTTTACTATTTTATGTTTTAGATTACACAAGTAAAGGTAAGCAATACTGTATAGAAAAGCTTTACTAATTTCATGTCTTATATTAAGAACTTACATTATTTTTCTATATTTTAGAGTATTTATTTTTAACATTGGTACAGGGACCTAGGTTTGAATTTAAGTCTTTTCTGACTTACGTCGAAATCCGCTTAAAATCAGCTGTCAGGAACGGAACCCTGACGTTAAACAAAGACCCCCTGTATAAGAAATTTACATTACAATATCTTTCTATAAAATGTACAGATAATAACGTTTTCTTCACGAAGGAGCACTGAAGAAGCTGATATGCGACTTACGAAAATCCACTGTGAACAGATAAAACTGCTTACAACACTTCTAATCCATATTATGCAGCAGCTTGAAAGCTGATGACATCAAAGCCTCATACAGAGAAGCTCTTCTCTAGGGAGTTTGCAAATAGGTTGGTGCATTTTCTCTGCAAAGGAGTAAAGCATGCACAAGAATGCACCATGAATTCTTGTGTCCAGGGATGAATGAATATTTCATTTGATAATAGTTTATAGGCACAAAATGTGATGTGATGGGTTTAATGTCAGAGACTCCTTTTCCTAATGACGGCTAGGATGATGTCTTCTTGCAAAGGACTTTGATCTTGGCTAGTGAGGCCATTATCCTGAGTGAATGCCCTTTCTAACCTCAATCCGTAGCAGCCTGTACGCCGTGGTGGCCATATAGGGTATAGGTGCCAAATACTCTTAATCAAAAGATAAAACAGAGTAGGGGAGGTGAATTTTAAGTCAACAATAAACAAAAACAGAATTATGCATCAAAAACAAAAGCAAAGTTGGTGATAAAAGTAACTAATCTGTAAATCTATTATGATGATAAAGAGAAGTAGTAACAGGTTGTAGCTAAATAACTATTCCACTACAAATTAGAACAGCCACAGTAAAAAATGATAAAGAAAGAGCTAAGGTACAAAGAATGGATTAATATTCATAAAATAAACAAACACTTCACAGTACTACATTATAAACAATAACAAATAACATAAAATGTCACCAACAATAATTTGCCTAATACTGATTGAGGTAGAGCTACTAGTTATGGGAGTTCACAACAATTTTCAACTGATCTCAAAAGAGTGGTGTTCAGATAATTGGCTATATCCACTGCCTCAGCAGCTGTTAGTGTTTCTGCTGCAAGTGTGCTTTTTATAAGCCTTCTTATTTTCTTTGCCTCCCAATACAAAGGACAACTATTTCCATTTTCACCCACAAGAAAAATTACAAAGCCCCCAGCACAAACAAATCCATCTGGGAGATTAGCATAGGAATCATCACTGTACACAACCAATTTATACTTGGAAGTGTCACCTAGTCCTGGGATGTATACTAAACTTTCAAAAGTACAAGGTTTCCTTAGACATTTATTTGCCTCAATCACATCTACATTAGAATTATTTACCTTACAGTTAAGTTCTAACACATCATATGACATATCAGGTCTTGAATTAGTACACAATTACCCTAGTTGGTCTACTAGACTCCTAATACTCTCCTTATCTTCACTACACTCCATATTCTTATTTAATCCCCATAGCAGCATTGCACTTATAGAGTTTAGAGATTTACAGTACTCATTATATACCTGAAAATAGTGTTACTTTGTTCCCTAACCTGAAAATTATTTCTGATTTGGGTAATGACAACATTTTCAAATTTTTTAGTTCCTCCCCAAAAGAAATCATCTACATGCATTAAAAACATACCAGATAATTCTCTTTCATGGTACCAGTAAAGTGCTGCGTGGTCAGTTTTCACTTTCCTACATTCCACCTTCAGCAAGAAAGTCTTTACTGTGAGACACCACTCCCTAGCTGCATCATTAAGGCCATATACACATTTTTTCCAACTTACATAGTACTTTATTGTCACAACCTGCTTCCACAGGGGGAATAAGATACACTTAGCACTCAAACCGTTCACTATGTAGGAATACAGTTTTAAAATCAATTGAATTTACGTCCCACTTTTTGGAAGACAATATAGCAACGAAAGATCTCAACACTTTCTTGCTAACAGTGGGAGAATCTGACTGAATGTTTCCTTTTTCCTCAAAACCTCAGGCAACTAGCCGTGCTTTAACTTTCTTTTTGCCAGCACTGTTTTCCTTTTTTGTTACTATCCATCAGACCGACAATGCTTTCTGACCCACACTTAGAACCTTATACACACCAAAATTCTTCCAGCTTTTCAGTTCTTCTTTTGCTTTGATAAGTTCATGATTTTCTGTATTTTCACAAGCCATTACTATTTCACAAGGTTTCTGTATTCTATTCTCATCCAATAGAGGTACCCATTTTCCTACATCTCTATACCAGTCAAGAGCTGAAATGTGTCCATCTTCAAGTTAAATATTCCTCCAATTACTGTATTTTCCTGTGGATTTTCCAGCACGACTATGCACAGTTACTGTCTGCCAATTATCTCACTCTTTCGGTAGGAATCTCACCCTCTGTCCAATCTCTGGAATACTTTTGATTATTACACTACCCTCAGTTGTGTCCTTACTTGTGGTGTATCTTCCTCTGTTTTATCACAACTTTTGTTTTCTACAATATTTTCAACTGGATTTATAACTGCTTCTATCTCCTTACTCGTAACCTTCGCCTCTGTTTTTTTTTTGATGCCTCAACATATCAAGTAGTGAATTTCTTCCTTCTTCGGTATTTCTGTCGAAACTGTATGGTATCTCCTGAACATGTGTTTCACGGGCTCTTACAATATTTGAACCATATTTCAAGACCACTGGTTTACCATCTTGACCAATAACTGTAATAGGTCCTTTCCATTTCTTTTGCTCTTCACTCTTAAAATACACTTGATAGCCATTTTTAAGAGCTATTCCAGTGTTTCTCACTTTATGTCTTAGTGCCCGTTGTATTTTCTCAGAGATTTCAGCAGCATTAAAGCTTTTCTTGCTGAGTGACTAGCATTGAGATGTTTAGCTATCATTTCACTAGATGTACCTGCCAGTGCAGGAAGTTCATCACTGATGTTACATGGCAGTTTCGGATTCCTTCCATGTACAAGTTGATAAGGGCTGAAACCTCCTGTCATATGAAGGCAATTTTGAGTGCCCATGCTAGAGCCACTTTTAAAGACAATTCTGGTTGCTCTACCACTAGTTTGGCCACCATTGCATCTATAACCGCATTATTACGATCACACAGGCCATTACTGAAGGAGGAATATGCAGTTGTATGCATCATCTGAATGCTCATATTCTCGCACATCTCCAAGAACGTGTTGTTAGCAAACTCCCCACCATTATCACATAAGAGTTTTGTAGGGGCTCCTAAGCCTGTTCTCAACCAAGTCACCATGATTTTCTCAATTATCTCCTTAGGGTCTTTACTTTTAATCACGCACGAGTTTGAGAACCTTGTTGCCATGTCTACCATATGCAGAAAATATATATATCTCCTTTCCTATACTCCTTTAGGTCTATTGCTACAATTTCCTTGAACTTCTTTGCCATATTCACTCTTACACTTGGCCTTGATGGTATTTTCTTATACTTCATGCATATATCACAGCTATTTGACACTTCTTCAGCATATACAAAGCACATCTCGTCTTTTACACCAGCATCCTTTAATAGCTGAATCAGTCTCTTACAAGTGGGATGGCTACATTTTTGGTGCAGTTTTTCAATTCTTTTCTTCTTTTCTTTTCATCATCACCTAAGGTTAGCATTATTTCTTCTGTTTTCTTCCAATCTTCCTTTTCATCCCTAAGTGGAAGGCAATAGTGTACTGAAGAAGTGCACCTCAATTTCACGTTTTTTCCATGTATTATCGCAATATTATTTTCCAAGTCCAATCTCATTTGTGCTTTCTTCATTGATTTCTTGCTGAATAGAAGGGCAAAAGAGCAATTTACCACTTCAGATGTTACATATCCTTTGTCATCTAAAGCGTTCACTGGAAATTTTTCCTTCTTCATTGATTTGTACACATTACTATCACCAAATCTAAATGTTGCTTCACTTTTTTCCTCTTCTATCATCAATTTCTCCTCTTCTCATAACATCTGTACATACGACTTCAACCAGCCAATACCACAAACTGTGTAACTGCATGCTGTATCGAGAATATCATAACTAATAGACTGTTATCAACACTGACATCATTTCAGGACTTTCAATAACAGCATATGACTCTGCTTTGTGCACTTCTTTATTAGCACTGTTTACATACACATTTCTCGGACATGTTGCAGACAGATGGTACTCAGATCAACATAAATAACACTTTCTAAATTTACCATATTTATCAGTAGAGTTTTTTGGGGCAATTTTCTCACTTCTATTTGTTATGTTTCTTCTTCTAAATTCTGTGTTAAACACTGGCTCAGATTTTACTACTACTGCAGGAGTCTCACTCAGGCCTACATTACAAGACACTGCACCCAATGACATTACTTCTTGGCTTCAAAAAAATTTCTTTAAGGCTTGTTGCATGGACTCAAACATTTTATCTGGTGCAGTGAAAGATACAGCTGTCAACACTATTTGTCTTTAACCTCTAACCCAGCATTATCCAGTAGTGTTTAAATACACATTGGTATAGTCACTTTGTACTTACCTAAAACTACACTTCTTTTTACAAATTCCAAAATATACTTCTCCATAGTGTCTTCCTTTTCCTTTTTATAGTATCGAATCTTGTCCATACTTCATATGCTGCTGACATTTCATTCTCTTTATACCACTTATCAAAGTAGTCTAGCAAAACTTTCACTCCGTCGTCATATGCTAATTTGTCAAGGTCACCCTCTTCATTTTACCACTCACCTCGCTTTCTTTTGGGAATGACAAGGCGATTGTCATAGCTTGTTTCTTCTTTTCAATACTTGTGATAAGCTGTCATACTTTATCAGAGTTTACTAGATTACAGAAATACTCCCATAGTTGGAGATGTCATCCCAGCTCAAGTGTTGTTTGGCTGCAGAACCCATTCCACCCTCCCCACTGCTCCTGTACTGCTGCAACCAGAAACTCAAGACCCTGTCATTATGAAATGACTGTCAAAAGAATATCAACATAAGCAGAAATTCTACTATGATCAGAGTGCCAAACCTTTAATTGATCTGAAACAAGGGGATGTGGTTAGGAGTAATGATGGCCAAAGTAAGGAATCTGGATTGTGGTGGCACCCAACTCTTACTTGGTGAAGGACGACTTTGGTCAGATACACAGAAGGAATAGAAGGCATCTGATTAGAACTAAAGAGTCCCCTCCCTTATGTAAGAGTTATGATTTGGATAATGAAGTTAATATTCCTTCTACTCATCAGAATTATAATTAGGTATCTTCTCCCAAGTCTCAAACCCCTGCACAGTCACATGCTGTACCTGTAAGAAACCCCAGCTATCCTGAAATTCATGATCTGCGAACAGATAAAAATGTGACTATAACTAAGTCTGGAAGAGTTGTTCGTCCACCGAGTAAACTTGACTTATAATATGGATATGTCTAGTAATTTCACAAGTATCTTTATATATAAGGCTGTCTTTTAATTTTACCAAACTGAGGTTATTTTCTTTCATTATAAAAAGGAAGATGTAATATTATTGGCTTACATATTACTATATGTATACAAGGGTCCCCATTTTAAGTCATTCCAAGGTTACATCAGAGACCAATAAATAAATAAATTTTTCAACATACCAGTCACTAAGATGAAAACCAACCACAGTAGTATATTTATGTATTACATTTAGAACATAAGATATTTTTCTATTGGTATTTATTTTTAGCATTGTGGGGACCTAGGTTCGAATTATAGGTGTTCCGACTTATGTCGAAATCTGACTTAAGTCCGCTGTCAGGAACAGAACCCTGACGTAAAGTGGGAACCCCCTGTATATGTATATATTAATGTAAGGGTAGCCTATAAGTACATGGACAAGGAAATATTCAGAAATATTTATGTAACCTATGTGAGGCCAAAGCTTGGATATGCAGCCCCCTTTTGAAATCCACACTTGAAAAAGCACATAGTTAAGCTGAAAAAAGTTCAAAGACATGCCATGAAACTGGTGCCAGAAATATGCAATCTCAGTTATGGTGAGAGAGGCTGAGGGAATTAGACTTACCATCACTTGAAGCTACAAGAATGAAAGGGGATATGGTGACGCTTTTTAAATTCCTTCATGGCTATGACAGAGAGGATAGGGATCAATATTTTGATATGGCTGGTACTAGAACTAGAGGTCATAGTTTGCAGCTTTGTAAGAAAACTACTTTGAAGGGTATAAGGAAGTACTCTTTTTTAGTGTAAGAGTAGTTGATGATTGGAATTTGCTAAGCGAGGAGGTAGTTGATGCTAACTCAATCCATAGTTTTAAGGACAAGCATGATAAGTATCACTAAGTGGAAATGCTAACAATAATATTATTGTGAATGCATTGATTGTGAAGTGGCAGGAATGGGGGTGAAATGGTAGTAATACTGAAAGGGAAGAAGTACTTAATGATAATTTTTTTGGATGAGAATGGGTCATTTATGGATAAAAAGAAAATACTAAAGGGGAACTTATGTTGTTTCCAAAGTTACATTTTTCAAGCTTAAATGGGGCATGCTTGGTAATGTGGGATCAATTACAGGTGGACCACGATTTAAGTTAATATTTTGTGTTGCAGATTACAAGTTTTTTGGCGATAAATATTACCAACAAACTTTCGGTATGGCTATGGGAAATCCCTTATCTTCTCTTCTTTCTAATTTTTATATGGAATATTTTGAAAGACAGTACCTTCCAATACCATGTAGTAGGTTGGCCCTTAGCACCAACTGCCCATTGCAATACTACAGCTGAAAGGTCTTGGGGACTTGAATAAGACTGTCTAGGACAGTTCGATGTTAAGTCTTCCTTCAGTTACGGTTCTCTTTCTATGCTTACATCAACACCGAATATTCTTGGATATTAGTTACACAAGTCTTAATATCCCTTCACAACTGACAAGTCACAATACTCCCCATCTCTGTTTCTATGTTTTCTTCGTGACCAGGCCCGATGAGGGTAGATTTATTTTTTTTGTCCATCCTGGTGTCACAATAAAACAAAATATATATGATTATAATAAGGATATTGTTACAAACCCACAAGGATCATTTATCCTTAATTGCCTAACTCAAGTAGTTGGGTAATTAATAAACAAGGACAGTGAGAGTATCGTTAGCCTGAACTTCACCCTCCTTTCTAAAGAGAGTTTACAAGGAAGATTTCAGGCATTGTATATTTGATAATAATGGAGACAGCCACCCACGGACTCTTATTGTGAACCTTCCTGCCATTATTTATTACTGTGATATATTTGAGGACTAACACAACAGGATTATTAAGGTATATTTTTGCAACATGACCTCCCAAATGCACAGAGGGAATATCTGAAAGACTGATGTCAGAGGTTAAACAAAAGGAACTTCATGATGAGTTGGGAAATTTTATATACAGAGTAAGAGGCTGCCGGGAAACATGGTAATGAAAAAAATCAGAAAGTTTGTATAGGTAGAGATGCACAAAATCCAGTAGCAAATGGTGTGAACAAAAAATGGGATATTTAATAAAAGAAAAAATTCTGTTATTGGTATAAGAATGTAGATACATTGATTAACAAAATGACTAAGTTAAGGGTGAGAGTTAATCAACCTGAGATTATTCCAGATTTCATAATGATTAAGAGGTGACAACCCCAGGCCGCTACCATATCAGTTTGAGCATTGAAGAAGTTTTAGATCTGGACTTAAGAGGCTTAATGGGCCTGCATCCAGTGCTGCCATAAGGTTCCATAAAGTAAAGTAAATATGATGAACCATGAGAAAGACGTCATACAGAAGATGCTCAAAATATAGACAGAGAAGAGGAAAAAAGAGCCAATGGTTAAATCCACAGATTTTACCTCACTAACAGATATACTATGTTTCGAGGAAGAAAAGCCAACTATGAAAACTGGATTTTCTCCAGCATTTTGGCACAAAAAACAATATTTCCTTATCGATATATTCACAAAAAAACCACATATACAAGTCATCCTGTACTGCTTTTGAAGGTAGTGATTGAAATCAAAATGGCCACTGAACTATGTAGATTCCTGGGTTTAAACAGTATATTGCCTCTGTACTGGAACTCTGTGAACATTGTGGTCTATATTTGCAAACATTGAATGAGCTCTCCCATGCATGGTGAATTTTCTTATCATGGAATTGATAAATCTATGGCCAATACCAAAAGGAAAGCTCCCATTTACGATGTCTATACTCATACCTGTCAAAGTGAAGGATAACAATATGCTTCAATATGTATTATTAATAAATGTGATATCTTATACTTTGACAATCATCACTTTAACTTATTTGTTTCTTATGAATATCATCAGTGTAAGCCATTTAAAGAATATATATGATTAGTAAATGTCATTTAAAGAATACAGTGTATATAAAAATACACTTCTTAAATTTTAGAAACAAAGTTAAAAACCGTTAGAACACTAATATCTGAGTATTGCTCAGTACTTACAAAGTTCTTCTCTGTCAAGTTGAGACACTCCCCCACCAAAAAGCCCTTTAAAGAAACTTTGCTTGGGAGGTTCGGGATTATCACAAGGCTGGAAGAGTTCTCCAAGCATATCCTGAAGATCTTTGCTGCAATATATGTACACTTTATGAAAATATAAGTACTAGGAGTTGTAACATCACAATATGCTAAATTTTATCAGTATTTATTCTGAATATAGAGTTAATGCCACTATGCTTTCCACTTCTGTTGAAAAAAAGATTCTTCAAGAAAATGGAATTATAAGAGTACCAGATGCAGAAAATTAGAAGGAATATGAAACAGCAGATTAGTAAGCTCACTTATTTGTACTCTAAATATTTATATGACTAATCTCATCTAAAAATCTAAGATACAAACATTCTTTCTCTGTCAGAACTAGTATTCTCTCCATTATGACAGGCATGAACAGATTACTTTCCAAAATATCTCTGTTACTTTGTATCCTTTGATACAGGATACTAAAAGTTATAAATTGCTTGATACAATACACAGGAAGAAAAATAAGTGAAAGTCATGCTAAAGCCTGTGATCATTATTGGAAATATATTTGCTTTTACAAGTAGTTCAGATTTGCGCCCTACATAATTGTAGATAGCAGTGACCCACTGCATTGGTATATGGTGACTCACAATGCCAAGTTTTCATATCAAACTTCAAATGTCTAAAGATTTTATTTTTGGATGCATTCTGCAATGCAGGATATACTGCTCCACTTTATGTTGAGTAGATTTTTTTTCTTGCTCTGCAACTTTTGAGTCCTCTTATTTAGAGCTGTATATGCATCTCAGTTTCTAGTGGAATAGGCAGTATATATGTGTGATTCATTTCTTTTTAACTACATTAGAGTGTAACTTTATCAAATGAATTCCCTTTTCCATCCAGAATATTTATTTTACATGATGAATTCCAGGAGCAATATTGTAGTCTTGTCAAGGATGAATTAAGATCCCATGACTCTACATCAAGTATCTAGGTATTATTTGAAACCCTCTCTCTATTACCACATTATGTTTCACTGGAACAGTCTGAGACAGATTCGAACTTACCTCATACAATGTACAGGCCGTCTTGTGTTGTGAATAATGCTAGCTGCCTTCCTCCTACTGTGCATTAAAATACTGCCATGGATTAAGGAGACCTAAAGATTTTTTAAGCTGTTTTTAAATTATTTCCAGATATTTTTTCTTATCCCTTTTCTCTCTTTTCCACAACAGCAGCCCTTTGTACATTGTTTCTAAACTTTTGTATTCATCCCTCGTCAAGGTTTACTACAATTTATGTTGTTTTTATTCAAATTAAATATCTAATTGGGCAAAAGATTTATCTCAGCTTTTACTTATTTTTTCACTGCAGAAATTTCAGGGTGTCAACTGATAATAGGCTTCACTTCTCAACCCCATTGCACAAGTATTCAATAATCATAACTGATTTCATACTGACTTCTCTCTAAAGTCTCCCTGACTGAAGATAGTGGCACTTTCAGATAGACCCAACAAGGAAGGTTATTCGAACCAACATCCCGGATACCCAAATGAGATGTACAATCCTATGGCAGACACTGAGGAAACTGAAATCTGTCCATGGACCATATCATAGTTATCTTAACCATTACTATCTAGATTTCCAATTCTTATGGGCTGCTTGTAAAATTTACTCATCTCTGTGGTCCATAACCTTGATGAGAAATTTATAATGAGGAGAACCTCAACACCTATTATTTCTCATGACACTCCTGCTTGAAGAATACAGCTTCCTCCCCCATCTTCTTTCAGGATAAGGTTAAAATATAATATAATGTACACTTTCCGGACGTGTTGCAAGTGTAAGAATTATAGATACCTCGAAACAGGGATACATGTATTCAAAAAGACAATAAGATCCTAAGTTTGAGTGGGCATCATGAGCCTCCTACGTCAGCTTCAGGTAGCTGGTAACAGAAATCCTCAATGCCTTTGAATAATTTGCCAACCTTTGTTTCTATGCCTGCATCAGGCATTTTGATGAAATACTCTATTAGTGTAAGAGTTGGGTAGATGAGCTACTCCTTTGTTACATCTCTTATGGAAAGTATATCAATAAGTTATTGAATGACTGTCTATGTCAAAGAGGTTTCCTTTGTCATAAGAGGCATAATTTTAATACGCACACATTCTTGTGTTCCTTTTATGAATATATACTTCACTTTTTTCAGTCTACACCATAATTCATTTTTTGTATTCACTGAAATATGTGATTGGAAAAACACTACCAAAATAAGGTAACATGTATCTTTGAAAATTGTTACATCATTCAGTGTTGCCTACCATGTACTGAAGCACATTTAGCAAAGCAACACCAACTTTTGACATTTTATATCCAGCTTGTTATCTTCTATGGAGTCTAAATTAAAGATTCTCTGGGAATCAACGACAATATATATATACCTGTCTGGGAGTAGAAAACTAAATAAACTAAAAAAAAAAAAAAAAAAAAATCACTCATCAGTCAGTTCGATTGGTTCAAAATATGATTTAAAATTATTGTTAGCAATTTTTTTTCGCTAGCAATAAAGTTTTCAAACAGAAATCTGCCCAGGAACTCAATGTCATGAAAGCATTAGGGGGATATACAATAAAAAATATTCTAATGGCTTTACAGGCAACATTTTTAACATCATAAATCATAACTGATAGGCATGCCTGGTTTGCTTCATAGTGACTAGTTTGCTTAACAAGAAAATGAGATATATTTCTTATGCTTACCAAAAATCAGCTGCTAAAGTAAATTTCTGAATTTCAGTTGGGGAGCAGAGATACATTCCGTGGCCATAATTTGTGAAGCAGAATGTCCTAGCAATTCTGACAAGAAATAAAAACGAAACATATGTAGTAATCTATAACTGGTTAAAATAGAGCCCGGATTCATTTACAAAAATTCATGTGTGAAATTCATACTGATCTTGTGCATAAATTTTTTTAAATGAAAGAGACTCAGTGCATTAACATCATATAATTTAAAAGATGATACGCAATTTGAAGGAAGCACACAAATATCCTAAGAGATAAAACTGATCATAGTACCTTATGTAGTAGAAGTAGCACATACAAGTTAGTAACTTAAACAATATAAACAGCACTGAGAGATATGCTCATATTATTTTCTACTTTGGTGGCCTTAAAATGCACACAGTACTTGTTATTGGAAAAATGAAAATTCTATGAGCTTGTGCATGTAGTTTATAACTACATGAAGAAAAATACACTTATATGCTCTATCACTCACGCAACTAATTTGAATGTGATGTCAGCATAAAATTCTTTTATGTAAAATTATTAATAACTCCTTACCTATCACTATCATATGAATAGATTTATTCACAAAGTTCTAAACAGCACAAGCAAACTGGGTCTAATAATTATATTATACTGTAGTGATATTTTATACAGAAAAACAGTTTGGCAGATGTGTATATTACAAATCAAAGTCGTTTGAAATAACATAATTCCTCATCACAATCATTATATTAAAAGAAAAAAAAAAACGAATACCATACAGTTAGGTTTACATAAGGGATAATAAGTAGCTTTCATAAAGAAATAAGTGCAAAATGACTATTGAGTAACTGAAGTAACACTGAATAAGAGAGACTTGTTAAATGGTAGAGAGAATGGCAAAATGATCCAGAACTAATAAATACAGACAGAGTAGCAAATAATAAAATGTTAAGATAAAAAGAAGCATCAATCAGTTGATACATACACTCCCCAACTTACGAACGAGTTAGATTCCAGAAGTCTGTTAGTAAGTAGAATTGTTTTTAAGTGGTGCTTAGGTAAAAAAAAAGTACTGTGCAGTACATACATATGTAGTACTGTACAGTACTTAGGTTAAAGACTCTTAGCTACTAAAAAATTAAGTATACAGTATTAATGAATTTTTATCCAGTAATTATAATATAACAATACAGTAAAGTAAAAAATACATACATTAATACATGTGTAGAGTATTGTTCGTATCTAGGTTGTTCGTAAGTAGGGGAGCTTCTGTACATCCAACTATACATAAATATGTACTGCAGATAAGGTAATGACATTTCAAGAAATAAATATGAATTATTAGTATAAAGAAATGAGAAAGAAGAGGACTTTAAAAAAAGAGGAACGTTAATGAATTAAATGTATATTTTTACTGGTCTCCACTGGACCAATTAGAAAAATATCCTCTGTTAAGCTATGAAACATAAATCGATACAATAACAGGTACTGTATTTGATGTTTCAGCTTTACAATCACTGAAATGAGCCACTTTATAGATTTAATGAAATCGAATTACGAACTCTGGAGTAATGACCACCTGTCAATCAGATAATATTCCTGCAAAAATGTCTTGTGGCACGTGACAATGTATAACCAGCTGTCACTATTGTTGCTGTCGTTCTCAAGGCTGCCTGGCCAAACAGCATCAAGTCCCTGAGGAAGGCCATTTCCAACACCAGGATTTCCCACAGTGTGCTCATGGAGTGCAAGCTGCGTTGTTGGCATATGCACCTACAAGTCGTGCAGTCATACATAATGTGTGTGATTGTATTCGGTGATGTATTACATCCTAGATAGGGTCGTCCAGCCTCTTCTAATAGTTCAGAAGGGCTGGGTGGTGCCCACATTACAGCCTGGCCAGGCAAACTCTGTCTCTGTGGTTAGAGAAGGATTCAAAAGGATGGGTGTCAGGAGGATGTGTATTTAGCTGTGTTGTCACTGAATCAATGGATGGAATGGCGAGTTCACTGGGTATGGATATATTTGTGGAGGCTGGTTTGGGATGGGTGGGGGGAAAGATATGACTGGATATGTATGTGATATTATATGCAAGGTGTTGTGTTAATGTTACTTGATGTGTGGGTACAGTGTAATGGGTGGCGTTGGTTTGTGAAGGCTGCAGCGAATTTAGAGTATCTTTTATGTCACGATGGTCTCTGATTTTGAGGAATTTGTTTACTGGTGTAAGTGATCTGTAGGTGTTGTAGACGTGCAACTTGTGATTATTTTCAATGGTTTGCTTTGTATAGGGTGTTGTAGTGCATTTTAGTGAGGTTATAAGCAAAAGCAGGGCTTGCATATACCACCACTGAGCAAATACAGTACAATATATTGTTTGCTTACTGTTGTTATGGTTTCTTTGTTGTGTCCGAATGTTCCATGGGCAAGTGATCTGAGGGTAAAGTCTCGGTGTGAGTTTGTTCTTGATGACTATGATATGTTGCTTAAATGACACTGATGTATCATAAGATATATCAAAGAGTTTAAGCGTTTGTGTGCGTAAAGGGGATGTTGTCTAGGTGATGTGTGGAATGTAATGAGTTCTAATGCTTGTGAGGCAAGCAACTGTGGATTTGGTGTGGGCTATCCTAAGTCTGTTTGTAGTGAACTATTCATGTAGTGTGTTGAGGTAGGTCTGAAGGAGATCTGCAGGGGAATTTGCATTTAAATGTGTACTTGTGAGTGCTAAGTCATCCACGTAGGAAGCTATGTGAACTAAGGGTGTGTGTGATGTGGGTAGATCCTGCACCTGTAGTTTAATAAGAGTGGGGAATAAAATAGATCTCCAAGGGACCCTGTTTGTCAACTTTTGGATATTTAATGACTGACTTGCAAATGATATGTGTACACACCTGTCTGCAAGGTAGTTGGTCAGCAGTCTTTATAAGTTATTGATCATGTTTGTGCATAAAATTTTATCTGTGATAGCAAAGACGACATATTTATAAAAATACATTATATTACTTTTTTATGAATGATTCTGGCAGGACTATAAGCTGACCACGGCTTTGCGTCCAGCACATACCAGGAGACAAAGAAGGCTCTTCTAGTGCTTTGGTCTAGAACCAATTTCACAACGACCTCTAAGATGATATACATGAAAAAACAGATTGTTTTTCTGTCAAAGGCAGAAGATATCAACTTCAAGCAAATTTCTTTACTACAGTCTTGTACACAGCAAAATATGTGTCACCGGTGTCCAAAGAAAGAGAATTAATCTCTTAACAGCACATAGTCAAAAGCTCCTTTTATTTCCTTAAAGAGTGAACAGATTCCATTGAGAAAGCTGGTATGGAGTTTTTTAGTAACCTTATCCTATCCATTTGGTTATGGAAGATTGTTACATGACTTATGATTAATGTCCAAGAGAGGGAAGCTTTATTGCCTTCTAATTTCTCTGAAGAGATCCAAACAATATCAATCTTCAAAGAGGTTACATCAAGGTAACTGCCATATTATTTTGAGGATTATAAATTCCATGGCATTCCTTCCCATCTTGGAGACCTGTTCTCTGAAACATTGATTGAGGTTGATAAAAAAAAGAGTAAAATAAAATAAACAAGTCAATAGAGTGCATTTATTCCCTGGCTCAGCAAGTTAACTCATTGGGTTCTCTCTTCTTATATACCTTTGGTGGTATAGTTGGTAATGCCTTGATACACTGATCATGTGTCCTAGGTTTGAATCCCGATCAGGGGTAAAATGTTTCATGATTTCACATATGATAATGAGTTTACTTAATCACTGTAGATGCCCATATAGTAAGGATTTAATTAAATGCAAAAGCAAGTCAAAAGTAAGGCTGGCGAGAGGTTGTAAATGAAAATAGACATTCAGTAAAGTGCATTCATTCCCTAGCATGGCAGTTGGAAGAAAAGTTTCTCTCATTTCGTATGTATGGTGGTACAGTTGGTAGTGCTTTGGCACAGATTATGTGTACTAGGCTTGAATCCCGGTCAGGGGGATAATATGCTCCATATTTTCACATATGATAATGTATTTGATCATTATTGATGCCTCTATTCCCTAGCTTGGCAGTTGGAAGAGAAGTATCTCTCTTATTTCATATGTATGGTGGTACAGTTAGTAGTGCTTTGGCACAGATTATGCATACTAGGCTTGACTCCCGGTCAGGGGGACTATATGCTTCATGTTTTCACATATGATAATGTATTTGATTATTATTGATGCCTGTATGGCAGGACTCTGATTTAAAAGCAAAAACACGCCGTAAGTAAGATTGAGAAGAGATGGTAAAATAAACACAGACATTTAGTATAATGCATTGATTCCCTAGCTTAGCAGTTAGCCGAGAGGTTACTCTCTTCCTTTTTTTCTTTGGTAGCACCTTAACAAACTAATTATGTTCTAGGTTTAAATCCACGCCAGGGGTAAAATATGTTTTATGTTTTCACTTTGATAATGAGTTTACTAATTATTATTGATGCTTACATGTAGGGATTTAAATTAAATGTGATAGGAAGCCACTAGTGAGGCTGGTTAGAAAGTGTAAAATGAACATAGATATTCAGTAGAGTGCATTCATTCCCCAACTTAGCAGTTAACTGAGAGGATTCTCTTTCCTATTTCAACTTCAGTGGTGCAGTTAGTAGTGCCTTGGCACGCTGATTACATATCCTAGGTTTGAACCCTGCCCAGGGTCAAAATAAGTTTTTTTTATTTCACATATGTTAATGTATTCATCTGGTCACAGTAGATGCACACATAAATATGCATATGGTTGGGAAGAGAAGAGTAAAATGGAACTAGATATTCAGTAAAATGCATTCATTCCTAGCTTAGTAGTCAGCTGAAAGGTTTCTCTCTTTTTTTTTTTATACCTTTGGTGGTGCAGTTGGTAGTGCCTTGGCACACTCATTATATAATGTGTTGTGGGTATGAATCCCGGCCAGGGCAATATATGCTTCATGTTTTTACATTCAATAATGTGTTTATTTGACCATATGATGTCAGTGTTGATATTGAAGTGGTCAAAGATGCCTTTGTTGGCACCTTTCTTTGGGGGGGAATAAAAAGGTCCTCAGAAGAGATTCATACACTTGAGAAACTATCTGATTTAGTGATAGGCAATCAATCCCAGTAAACAGTTTTTCATCATTGTAAAATTCCAACTTCACAGATATTGATCAACAAAAATTGAAACGTGACTGCTTACCCTTATAATCCTTAAAGCTTTTTCTCTGCACTTTGAAGGGAAGGAGAAATGGAGAAGGACTGATGATGAGATGACTGAAAGAAGGCCTAGCATTTTCCTTTATTCTTATCTTTAGATATTTGAGACTGAGGATATTGGATCTGTTGTGCTAAATATAGAAAACTGAGATCTTTCGACCTTGCAAAGCTTGCAGTGGGTCTCCCAACAGTATATGTTAGATGCAGCTGAAGATCTGATATCTAACCGGTCTTATTACTCTGAAGTTTCTTAGGAAACTGATAACAAAATTACTCAGAGCATAAAAATGTTACAGAAAGAAAAATATACTCAGAATGCCACTTAGGACCAAAATTTGCAAAGCAAGAGTCATTATATTTTAGCTAAACCTAAAAAATTAAAAATGGGTCCATGAATTTTGCAAATAGATCAATTTTGATACTGACATGTGAAAGTACTAGAGATCACTATCAGATGTTCCCTTCATTCCTGTTGTATTTATATATATATATATATATATATATATATATATATATATATATATATATATATATATATATATATATATATATATATATATATATATATATATATATATATATATATATATATATAAAACACCTTTACAGAGTGTTTTGAAAGCAAACATTGTGAAACTTTCATAAAGTTTAGTACAAGACACAACTAAAAGAATAAGAAGTATCATTATTAACGGATAGAAAGTCTTCCTTCTAAGACATAAAGATGAAAGAGATGGCCATACAATCTCAGTTTGTTAGAATGTTAATCTGTTCCACTGATGGAGATGAATATTCATTGGGATGCAGTAGAGCAAAGAAACAAATATTTCTCAGAATTATCTAAGGTAGAGATGGGGGATATGAGTCTATGCAGCAAATCGAGCATTCAGATTTCTTAGAAATGTTCTAATACGGGAAAGTAAACTGGACACTTTGCCCGTCTTAGGTTTGAGAACTTCAACCTTGAGGAGAAAAGTCTGTGTACGGATAATGACACTGCAAAACAAAATGGCAAATTTTTTCGTAATTTGTGTGATGAACCCACCAGCAAACACCAACTTTCAGAAAGTTAGGCTTCCTTAAGTTTTCAAAATCTCACGTGAAGGAAAGTTTGAAAAGGAAAGTTCCTGCATACCATCTTAAGAAAATGATATAGAGTTAACTAGAGCTCCATAATTAAGATGGTCCACATCTGACTACAGCTGTTGATGTCATGCAAAGAGGAATTTCTAACACTGTGATCTAGTAATAGATTTCATCTTACACCTTGAAGGAGATAGCTTTAAAATCATCATTTTCTAATTTAATCACAAGCCCTGTAAGAAATTTCTGCAGGAGACGATTACATTTTCCCAAAGTGATGAGGATATTCTATTTCTCTACACGATCTTTAACTACAAATGTAGATTCCATGCAAGGCTCCTAGGAATCCTCCTCTTTGATCAGTCTTTAAGATAAGTCACCATGAGAGTAATATTCAGGCTGTACAACACCTTGAATTTTAACTTTCGACATGCAAGTCGCTCCTAGAACCTGATGTAAGTGCAAAATTGAATAAAAATAAGTTTATGGCTACAGAAAAGAGTCAAATGTTTACAGTAGGAACCTTATTTGTGCTATAGTAGTTGTTTTGAATAGAGGACAACTTATATGCCAGTTCCAAGTTAAAAGGTTTAAAATATCTTAAGACAGGTAAAGCCTTCATTGGAACTGAGAGGATCCTGGAATATTAAAAACCCTAATCAATCTGTTACTTACTGCAGCATTAAAACTTATATAAATCCTAATAGCACTTAAGTGGTTGGCTAAAAATTTATTTGGCTAAGCAATTAAATATGTGTGGACTGGTTAGCAAAAATTGCATGAACTTTTTTTCCAAAAGGGGTTAGTTGGATTTACAGCCTGAAGTGTTTCTCCTAGGGTTCAATTGTTGAACCAAAAGATTTAAACCTTCCTTTTCCAAGGAAGAGACAAATACATTGCTTACTAAAGGAATAACTAATAATTCATTATTAATATTCTACACTGGACAACTGACTCTGCAAACCTGTAATTTTAGTAATAACAAGAAAAGTAAGAAACGAAAAACTCTTTAAAAACTTTGCAAATGATAACAATATACTGCTTGAAGTCAACTTGAGTCTATGAATCTCAATATTTGCCAAAGAGAATTTTTCCTCACAAGAGGCTTACAATCAAAATAGCAACTTCATTGCCATCTACAGTGAGTAGGAAATATTTCACTAAACTTACCAGTCCCAGAACATGATTGTTAAAGAAATTTAGTAAATATTCAATATTCATTTGGAAAGAGATATTTTGAATATGAAAGAGCAAGAAAGATGCTCCAATGATTTCAGAGCCAATTATAGACTATTAATCTTTGGGAGGAGGTGAGTGGCCTTACCTGGGTTCCTTCAATAAAGGATAAAGGGCTTGGCCGAAAGGGTGCATTCCTAAATAATCTTCAAATTCATGTCACTGATGAACAGAAACAGGCATGAGTATAACTTTTCATGGACTTTAGGAAATAACAGAACTGTCAAGGAAATCAGCCAATGACTATTATACAAAATAATGTGATAAAATCGGGCTACAATACATACAAAAATAATACCAGATTACCATGTAAGTTAATCAAGATATAACCCATTATCTATATTACATAATACAATTTGATATGTAAATAAATGTTAATGTATTGCAGACAATAGTTTAAACAACTGATAACTAAATTAAATACAAAGTATTATATATATATATATATATATATATATATATATATATATATATATATATATATATATTTTTTTTTTTTTTTCTTTATTTTTTTAATATATATATATATATATATATATATATATATATATATATATATATATATATATATATATATATATATATATATATATATATATATATATATATATGAGATCATGATATTCTGTTTATTTTTCATTCATTAAATATGAGTACTCATAGAGTAGTTGTGTAATGGACTGTTGGTCCCCAGGGAAGCATATATTTCTAGGTAAACTCCTTAGGCCCTTCCTACAATAACATAGCAGTTAAATATTTTTTCCCTCACTGCAATCTTTTATATGTTTGCACTGTATGGACACTGTAAACTAAGCATAAAAAGCTGACCTATTAAGTAAAAATATTTCATAAGATCAACTTGCTTGACACTGCATACATAAAGTTCACTCTTAATCGGAAAAATGCTTACTTTACATCGCCAACTGGTGAAATGAAATACAAAACTACGATTTTATATACAGTATATATATATATATATATATATATATATATATATATATATATATATATATATATATATATATATATATATATATATATATATATATATATATATATATATACACCTTCTGTGGTGTAGTTGGTAGTGCCTTGGCACAGAAATTATGTGTTCTAGGTTCAAGTCCCAGTTGGGGTAAAAATTATCCATATATATATATATATATATATATATATATATATATATATATATATATATATATATATATATATATATATATATATATATATATATATATATATATATATATATATATATAGTAAAGGCTGGATGGTAGGTCAAGTGCTAGATAAGGTATTTCTAAAAAAGAGAACGAGCTGA
Source organism: Halocaridina rubra (assembly GCA_037179515.1). Classification (NCBI taxonomy): domain Eukaryota; kingdom Metazoa; phylum Arthropoda; class Malacostraca; order Decapoda; family Atyidae; genus Halocaridina; species Halocaridina rubra. Next base: position 105,511 of record JAXCGZ010005767.1, read on the forward strand.
AATGCGATACAATATTATCAACAGGTAAGATTAGTTTATACACATTTAGCATTTTGTGACTGATTATAATTCTATGAAGTACTGGATCTGTATATTGTCCAAAATACACTGAAATTACCCTATGCATTGATAATCTCGTGACACTTTCCTGTGAAACTTCCAAGACCATCAAAAGTAAGAGTAGAACAATCAGAAAGGGAAAAGACGAACTGCTTCTGATTTCCACCAACACAAGGATAATGACAGAGGCTGCATATAGGCAGAAAATGCAAACAGAAGGCATAAGTTATTTCCAAGTGTAAAAATCAGTATTTCATATGCATACTGGAGGAATTTTTGTAGAATTACTCTGCATTATCTCATTGGGCTACCAGAAACCCTATAATATAGCATGAGTTTGTAATTGCCATATATGAAGAAACTGAGTCTGCAATAGGAGGTTATGAAAACTATTAGCATATTGTCTAATTCTTAAATGTAGGTAATTTAAAGAGTTACAAAGGTTCTCAGTTTCGAAATTTGAAGTAAATATCAAGAATATAATGAGATTATCACCTAAAATGCTAAAAGTTTAAAATCAAAGATTTATCAAATACATAAGTAGTGATACTGCTTCAGACTATTACAAATTCTTAAATATCAATCTTTCTAATGTAAAACAAACTTATGAAAACCATCTAAAGAAACTAGAGCTTCTCTAATTCATAAGTATAAGGAATATAAAGGAAGGAATAAGTAGAAAAAAATCATTAGTAAAATTAAAATGAGACCACTTATTCCATAAGGCAGCCTTCAACAGAGATAAGATGCAAAGTCATGAGAAAAAAGATGAGGCCAAGAATTCAATACAAAACTTACATTCATCACCTTCAGAATAGTTGATTCTGCATCTAGATATACCGATCACAAAATCTGTGAAATTTAATTCTCAAATAGGTAAAGAAAATGGCGAATTATCTGCATATATCTATCACACAACCATAATCATGGAGACCACTACTTGTGGAGAGTTAAAGATGAGATGAATTAAGTGCTTAGGCTGGAACCCACCACAGGGAAGCTCTCCAATGAGAGCTTGAAAATAGGCTGCAGTAATCCTACTGCATATAAGTAAAGTTCGTAGGTCAGCCCATATATGTGTCACAGTTCCCATGCCCAAACTGAAGAACTTTTCCATTTGACAATGGTATTAAAAAAAAAAAAAAAAAAAAAAAAAAAAAAAAAAAAAAAAAAAAAAAAAAGTGGGTTTCGGGTTGTGAAGTTTACTATTTTCACCATTCAAAGTGGAGAAGATGTACCAAAACGCTGAAAAAAATTCACTTTTCTCAAAACTGCCTGATTATTTGACAATGTATGTCAAAAAAGACAAACTGGTTGATCGTAAAAAAATGTAAACAGCAAAGAGAATATATTACAAATAATCCATAACTTATGTTCATGCATATTTAACAGGCAATAGTAAGTTATATGTTTTTACTCCTTTCAAACATATGATATTTCACAGGCAATATGACTTAAACAGACTCTGCAAATTATCTATAAAATATGGATGCAATAATGAAGCTTAGCACTGTAAAGCAGGATTTCACAAACACTGTCATTAGCTTGGCACTGAACGGTTGCATTCTTTACAGTCAAAATACATAGGAAGCAGACCATTTCAAGTCTCTGATGTAGAACAATAGATGATAATATTTCATGAAGAAATATTGTATTTAAGAATTAAGAAAGAAATACATCACGCAAGATATAATCTATCTTTACATGTTGTCGCAATATATCAATCCTTGTCATTAAGCTATACTGCATTGTTCATAAAAATGAGATACAATACCATATCAATAAAGCAGGAAAAGTAGATTTTATATATCTTGTAAAACAATCATTTGGACAAATGGTAGCATATAAAAGACACGAGACTGTTTCATCAATGGTCAAAAGTGGAACCTTTACCTGTCCTGGTGGCTGGTGAGAACTTTCAAACATATACTGTATCTATCTACAACATATAATTCATGATGAGGTAAGAACAACACATGGATGTATTTATGCAAGTAAAATGAGTTAATTTCTACTCAATTATCTTCAGTGTAAAGCAACATTTAATTCAAAACTTAAAGAACGTATTCAATCAATACTGCTAAAATGCTTGCAGTAATTGGCATCTTACTGATATTGTTTTGTGAATATTCTACACTTCATCACGAGTTCATAATGACATTTGGTCTCCAACAAACCGTAACAAAGAATTACGGAAAAAGCAATGCATCTACTATCATAAAACATGCAAACCATATGCCGACATGCATTCTGATGAGCCAAAATACACTGCATAGACATTAGATAAAAGAGGTAATAATAAATTGAATAATATATAGTTTAAATCTTGGACCGCATTAGCTCAGTGGTAGAGCATATGAGTTGGGAAGTGGCAAGCCTGACAAATGCCGGTTAGATCTTACTACAGGGCATCCAGCCTTAATTTCCCACTCCAACCTTTCTGTGTCCATCCCCACTTTAATATGGACTAATTGTGACACATAAAACCGGCTAAATAATACAGGTCAAATTTAGGTCAGCATAAAAATATCACAATACTAATAATTATAAAATTCAGACCTACAGTATTATGAAGCTTTAGACAAATATAGAAGGACTGTAAGTGCTATAACAAAGTAAGAAAAATAACATGTCAAATATAATAGTTTGCTGGAATATTACAAACAAATACTGTATTCTGATTGGAGGTAACTGCAGATGAAGCAAGAAAAAATACCAAACATGATAAAAATACCAACAAATACAAGTACAGTAAAAATATATGCGATTTATAATAAAGTTTCCAATAGCCTATAATAAATAAGTTATTCATAAAACATATTGATGTCAGAATATATTCTCATGCTCAAGTGTGTGACATTATATATATATTGTATACAGGGGGTCCCAATTTTACGTCGATCTGAATTAAATCATTCTACCATTAAGTCAGAGGCCAATAAATAATTGATAAATTATCAATAAATAAATTTTTTGACCAACCCGGCTTGTGCAGTAAATTCAAACCGTGCGCTGAACAGTTTGTGAGCTTGGGAGACATATGCACATGTAGAAGCACTGTTCTGTACATATATATCAAATTAATAGCTTTATTTATTTATGTATTTGGTTATTTGAAAGAATTAGATTTAATTTATTTACAAACTCACATAATACATAGCCGAAAATACGATCTTAATGCGTAAAAGTTTGTTGAGATTGGTGAAAGAATAGTCAAACAGCATTGTAGTATACAAATATATTATCAAGTTAATGGTTTAATTTATTTATTTGTTTATGTATTTGGTTATCTGAAGGAAGTAGATTTAATTTATTAACAAAGTTACCAAATATATCCCCCTTGAGGGAGGGGGGTATTTACCTAATTGTGCTTACGGGAAGGAGCTTTCAACCTGTAACTTCCCATCTCTTGGTCAGTTCCATTTTGTACTTAGTGATACTTATCATACCTGTCCTTAAAACTATGGATTGAGTTAGCTTTAACTACCTCCTCTCTTAGCGAATTCCAATTATCAACTACTCTTACACTAAAAAAGTACTTCCTTACATCCTGCAAAGAAGTTTTCTTACGAAGCTTTAAACTATGACCTCTAGTTCTAAAGCAAGCCATATCAATATATCAATCCCTATCTACTCTGTCATAACCATGAAGGAATCTAAAAACTGTCAGAATACTTCCTTCGTGTTCCCCTTCATGTCTGAAAGTCAACTAAATGGGGCAGAGTGGGTGGAATGGGAATCCCCTCCTCTGCATTTTTCATCCTAGGAGAGAGCAAGAAATGTGGGGGTACTCTGGTAGGAGAGATCCAACCAGAACCCTAGTAACTGGGTCTCTGAATGTGCGTGCTTGCGGAGTAAGGTGTCTGGAGTTGAGAGAGGGATAGGAAAAGAGGGAGTAGCTCTGTTAGTAAGTGAAGAGATAAACATGTGTGTGGTGGGGTGGAAGGAAGTATCATCTTGAATAATAGTGACTAAAATGAGACTGATGCGAGGTCTGGGAGTTTTTTTTTGTGTGACACTGGGATAGGCGAAAGCTGCCCTTATCAATAAAAGCCCGGGCATGAGTAAACACCAAGATAAAGGAAAATAAAAAGGTTAACGACAAGGCAGAGATGAGGTAATGATACATAAAGGAAAATTACAGACAGAAAAAATAGTCAATGTTCTGAGGACCTAAAGATATGGAGGATTAGACCCCGAGATGATGATAGATCCACTTTTAGAAGGAGATAGGTTACAAGAATTTGGAAAGATAGAAGGAGGATGAGAGTTCCAGAGTCTGGATGTAGATGGGAAGAAGCAGTCGCTGCACCAACCAATCCACAAGCTACAAATCTCCGCAAAGTACCTGTGAGATGAGGCCGCTTGGCGAGTGTTATGTGGCCTTGGTAGTGGGGGAGGGATGCAACTCACCAACTCATCAGAGCAGCAATAGAAAAGAGAAAGGGTTGAGACCTTATGGCGAAGAGAGAGGGAATCCAGATTAGATGTAAAAGAAGGATCATTAATGAGTCTGAATGCTTTAGATTCAACCCTATCAAGGGTTAAGTATAAGAAGCACCCCAGACGTGTGAGCAGTATTCTAAGCAGGGACGGATAAGACCTTTATAGATTTTAAGTAACTGAAGAGGAAAAGTAATGACGAAAACAAAACAGAACCCCCAATTTTTTGGATGTAGATTTACAAATTTGGTTTCTGTGATTCCTCCAAGAAAGTTAGAAGCCATATGGATTCCTAATATGAAGAAAGAATTAAGAGAGTAAAGTTCGTTAGTTTCGAAGACAATAGGGTTATCAGGAGGAGAAGATAAAGAGATAGCCAGAAACTGTCTTGGAGGCATTAAATTTAACTATATTTTGGGTGTCCCACTCAGATACCCTCTGCAAATCAGAGTTGAGAGTAGAAGAAAGAGTGATACGAGACTGATTGCAAGTAGCAGATGAAGGTTGTGAAGAAAAGGGAGAGGAAAAGAGAAGGGTAGAATCGTCAGCAAAGGCATGGAGAAGAGAAAAACATGGGGATTGTAGGAGATCATTGATGAAGAGAAGGAACAGAGTAGGCAAAAGAACAGAACACTGTGGAACACCACTGGTAACAGGGAAAGGGCTATATATCACACCATCAACAACTACAGATATAAAAGGGTCAGAATGAAAACTGGAAATCAGAGAACCGAGAGAAGGGGTAAAGCCTTGTGCCAGACTCTGTCAAAAGCCTTAGATATATCAAGGGTGACAACAAAGGATTCCCCATAATTCCTAAGAGATGACCATACATGAGTAAGACAGGACAGGAGGTTACCAGTGGATCTTGCCTTGCAGAAGTCATACAGGTGATTGGAGATAAGTGAGTTAGATTCAAGCCATTTCAAGAAGTGGGCATTGAGCAAAGTTTCAAAAACTTCTGCAACAGAATAAGTTAGGGCAATAGGGAAAATATGGCCCTAGCAGTGAAAGAAGTGAGGAAGCAAGAAAAGAATTTTGGATGAAACTGAACAAGTGTGAAAGACTTGGCAATGAATGTGAATGTGGTATTGATGGAAGATTTGAATGCTAGAGTATGGAATGACCCAGTGGACGATGCAACTGGGAAGTATGGAGTACCTGGTAGGAATGAGAGTGGAGAGAAAAAGACAGAACTGTGAATTGAGAGAAAGTTGATTGCTAATACTGTATTTAAAAAGAAGGATGTGTACAAGTATACGTGGGTCAGAGTAAATATTGGTAGAGTAGTTGACAAAGCATTAATTGATTATGTTATGGAGAGAAAAAGACAGAAATGTGAATTGAGAGAGAAATGTTGATTGCTAATACTGTATTGAAAAAGAAGGATGTGTACAAGTATATGTGGGTCAGTGTAAATAATGGTAAAGTAGTTGACAAAGCATTAATGGATTATGTTGTGGTGGATAGGAGGGTGATTGGAAGAGTATTAGATGTGAATGTACTGAGAGGAACTAGTGGTGGAATAATCATTATTTAGTAGAAAGTAAAGTTAGAGTGGGAGAAAGAGGAGAAGCGAGAGAAGAAGATAGGTGCTAAATGCGAGTGAATTCATAAGAAAGAGAATGACTGTGAGAACAAGGCAAGTCTAAGGAATGTGTGGAATGAAGTGAAAGAGAAAATGGAGGAGGGAGTAGAAGAATAGGAATGTTTCAAGCAGGAAGTCGTAAAGTGTGCCGAGGCAGTGTGGGGAAGGAGACTAACTGGTGGAAGTACGAGGAAAGGTAGTGAAAGGTGGAGTGAGCAGATGAGTGCAGTAGTGGCTAAATAAAAGCAGGCATTTGAGGTATGGCTGTAGGCAGGTAATGTAGAGGCATATGAAAGGTATTGTGCAAAGTGAAGGTTAGCAAAGAGCATGGTGAGGAATGAGAGGCGGATGTAAGGTGGAATAGATTCTTGTCTGAGAATTTTGAAAGGAATAAAAAGATGATTAGGAAGAAAGTGAAAAGAGTGAGGAAAGGTGAATCTGGTAGGGAGGCGGGGCTGAAAAGAGCAGATGAGCAATTGCTAGTAGATGAAATAAAGGTGAGAAAGAAATGGGCTGAATATTTCAAGGAACTGCTAAATGAGGAGGATATTAGAGAGACAGAGATTGTGGCTTCGGGAAATGCATGGAGAATGCCAATGTTAGGTGATGAGAATGATAGAGAAATAACAAAAGAGGTACATTTGGCATTGAGAGAATGAAAGCACGTAAAGCACAAGGGATAGGTAGGTGTTATGTTGAATGGCTGTCAAAAGGTGGGGAGGCACTAGTAGAATGGATGGTTAGGTGGTCGAATGTTTGTCCTGGAAAGGGATGGCCGAAGTTGATTGGAGTTCATATGTAGTTCCACTTTACAAAGGGAAAGAAGATAAGTATGAGTGTAGTAATTTTAGAGGAATTAGTTTCTTGAGTGTAGTTGCTAAGGTACAGTATATGGAAGTGTTAATAGAGAGAATTTGGAAAGGCACGGAGAGACTGATTGAGGAAGGACAGTATGGGTTCAGGAGGGGAAGAGGATATGTGGACAAAGTGTTTGTGGTAAGAAAGGTGTGTGAGAAGTTCATGGAAAAAGGTAGGGACACTTTTGGGGCTTTTATGGACTTAGATAAAGTGTATGACAGGGTTGATAGGAAGGGTTGTGGAGTGTCTTACAACTGTAAGGAATAAGTGGAAGTTTGCTGAAAGTGGTGAAAAGGTTTCACATGAATAGTAGGGCATGTGTGAGAGTCAGGAATGGTAAGAGTGATTGGTTTGAGGTGAATGTAGGGTTGCGTCAAGATTGTGTAATATCTCCATGGTTTGTAAATGTATACATGGATGGAGTGATAAGGAAGTAAAGGAAAGAGTATAAGACAATGGGTTGGAACTAGTGGGTGAGAGTGGAAAGATTGTGGAAATTGAATCAGTTGCTATTTGCGGATGATGCTGTACTCGTGGCTGATAATGAGAATGAACTGAATCATTTGGTGGCTTTGTTTGTCAGAGTGTGTTGAAGAAGGAAGTTGCAAGTGAATATTGGTGAAAGTAAAGGCATGAGATGCACGAAGTGTTAATGTTGGCAAATTGAAATTATGAGTGAATGGGGAATTGCTTGAAGAAGCTGAGATTTTCAAGTATCTGGGGACGCAGGTATCAAGGAGTGGACGAATGGATGCAGAGGTAAGTCACAGAGTGAAGGAAGCAAGCAAATGTCTGGGTGGGTTGAGGGAAAAGTGTAATGAGAAATTGATATTTGGGAATGAATGCAAAGAGAAGGATATATGAAGGTTTTATTGTGCTTGGAATGCAAGAGAGGATGAAAGGAAAAAGTTGAATGTAATGGAGATGAGGTGTTTGAGAAGTATGATTGGTGTATCTATCTAGAATATATACAGTAAGAAATGAGGATATCAGGAAGAGAACAGGTGTTGAAAGAAAGCTGTCGGATATGTAAGATCAGTGTGTGTTGAATTAGTTTGGACACATGGAAAGGATGAGTGATGAACGAATAGTGAAGAGAGTGTGGAAGACCTAGAATGAAATGGATGAATGGCGTGAAAAGGACGTGGAATGTCAGTGGAACAAGGAAGAGTGCGTCCAAGAGATAGGAATGAGTGGAGGAACATAGTATATAGGTAAAAAGGGACAATGGATTTCTCGCACCTGCTAGAAATGGACAGGTGTGAAGGGAGTTGCTATGTGATGAAGAAGTGGAGGTAAATCAGTTTTGGCTGTTGGGCTTCACTGCAGAATATCCTTGCCTGCCTACCTCATGGGTGACCCAAGCAGGGTGAAAGGAGTGAGAATGTGGCAACCCTTTATCCCCAAGGAGCTAAGAGGGGTGGTTGAGGTATGTGTGGATCGTGGTGAATGCATGTTTCTTGGCTCGGCCACCTCCCTTACATAGCCATAAATACAATCTTTATGTGAAAAGGTTTGTTAAGGTTGGTTAAAGAATAGTCATACGGCATTGTTGTATAGGTATATATCAAGTTAATGGTTTTATCTATTTATTTGTTTATGTACTTGATTATTTGAAGGAATTAGATTTAATTTACAAACAAAATTACCAAATACATAGCCGTTCTTTATGTGAAAAAGTTTGTTGAGGTTGCCGAAAGAATAGTCACATGGCATTCTTGTATACATATGTACTGTATCAATTTTTGGTTTTATTTATTTATTTGTTTATGTATTTGGTTATTTGAAGGAATTAGAGTTAATATATCTAAAAAATTACCTACTACACAGCCATAAATATGATCTTTATGCAAATACTTTATTAAGGTTGAAAAAAGAATAGTCACAAGGCATTGCTGTAAATGTATATATCAAGTTAATGGTTTTATTTATTTGTTTATGTATTTTCATTGAAGGAATTAGATGTAATTTATTTACAAAATTACTAAATATAAAATTTTGGAGAAAGAGAGAAACCAAAAGAACAGCACAATAAGAACTATAAGAACGCATTTTTAGGAGAAGCGCTGTCGTAAAGGCATTGCTTCTCAACCTTTCACCCACTATATTGTTCATCATGCTCATTCGTTGTGGTTGCATGCTTTCAACATTATTAGTAATATGTTATTAGTGCTTTGGTTGGATGATCAACGTCAACGGTACATCCCAATGAGCCTCCTATTGAATCAGGAGAGAGCAAATTGATTGTTTAATGCCATGAATATGGGAAAAGGGGGGAAAAAGAAGCACTGCCCGCTTATTCTTGCACTCGTTCGCTGGTGTTAAGCAGTTTGACCCAAAGTTGGATATGGGGGCTGAAGTTATCCAGATGCAAGCCAACCACAGTGGTAAAGGTAAGCAATACTGTTTTGTGTACTTTTACTGTTTTTATGTATTTGACTGAGAACTCAGATTATTTTTCTATGTTTTAGAGTATTTATTTTTAGTATTGGTGGGGGACCTAGGTTCTAATTTAGGCATTTTTGGACTTATGTCGAAATTCGGTATAAATTTGCTGTCAGGAACAAAACTTTGACGTAAAACAGGGACCCCCTGTATATACACAGGGGCCTCAGTTTACGCTGTCCATGACTTATGACGTTTCGTGCTTACAATGCATTATTTTGCTTCTTTTTCGATAAGTTTTGGCCTGTTTCATGTCTCCCAAACATAAAGCAGATTCTTCTGATGGCAGTGCTTTGAAGAAAAGGAAAGTCATCAACATGGAAGTGAAATCAGAGATAGTGATATACTTGGAAAAGGAAGAAGCTTTACTACTGCGTCAGCACAGGTGGGTAATGTAGGTGCTTATTAAGGTGTGTTCCAATATACTGTATACAGGAAATTGGGTTACGACACATCCTGAAGAATGGAACTGTGACGTATGTTGATGATCCACTATACAGTATATATATATATATATATATATATATATATATATATATATATATATATATATATATATATATATATATATATATATATATATATATATATATATATATATATATATATATATATATATATATATATATATATATATATATATACGGTGTATGAAAGAAGATGATTATAATCTAGAAATCTCCCAGAAGAAAGTCATAATTAAAAAAGAATCATGAATGGTAGAAATGATAAAAATCATAACATTTTTTTTTTCTTTTTTTAAAGAGTGTGACACCGGGACAGGCAGAAACTGCCCTCATCAACAAAGGCCCGGGCACTCTCTTTCTCCTACCTGTTACTTGGCTCGATATCATGAATGTATATGATACATAATATACGCTAGACCCATTAAGAAAATAAAATTACAGCTCAATGTAGATATTCCAGGATATCATCTATGAACTCTTTTTAAGTTCTCTGCAGTGTTGGTTTACAATTTTTTATATAGTATAAGTGAGAGATTATTCACATTTTTATATTATCTTATTATTTTTTGCATTTTTATTGCTTCTAGTAAATGGTTTGTAGTGAGTTGATGCTTCCTATGTTTCTTTGCCATCTAGGTACAAGCTTATTATTAGGTACTAAATTATATAGGAGAAAAAAATATACTGTAGCTCATACAGTGTTATGGATCATCACTGTTCCCTAGAATCTTTTTAAACTACTAAAATATTATCACTTACAAAAATAAAACTGGTGTTTTTACACAATATTAAACATCTGCAAAATGTTAGCACACTACAGAAAGATGAAAATTGAAGCACTGTAAAGTCAATCAATTACAATACCAGTGGATTTAAGATAACCCAATTTCTTTCATTTAAGTAAATTTGTCAACTTATGGACACCCTCCAGCAGTTGCTTAGGTAGTGACATTACTTAATTTATGCATAAAATTTTTATATGTAATATGGGATTGCATAAGACAACTTTAGGCCAAGTCTCATAGAAATTGCACTATTGGAACACTTAAAAAAATATAGAACGAAAGAAATAGTAAAAATTTGTGCTTTCTTGCAACAGAGGCTTAAAGGCATCCTCATAGAAAATAACTTTTTGGTCCCAAGGGAAAGAACACTTTTGAAGAGAGATCTAATATCAAGTTTCTCACCAAACTGGAATGGAACCCTGGAATAATATCGAAGTATTGCAACAAGTTGATGGAGATTCTGCTTAATCTAGAACTGTTCTGAATGAGACGAGATTTGAGACAACCAGAGAGAGGGAACACCAACCACAGCAACAAATGAAACACTGTGACTCTTGACCAAAACCTAGTGGAAGAAGAACATCAACTGATGATTGATGCTATTGCCAGTGAAGTTAACATATTGCAAGTCCAGTACTTCCCATCCTAACTGAAAATCTAGGGTTGAGTAAGCTCACTACTCACTGGATCCTAAAAGTGTTGCATGAGAATCAGCTTCATCAAAAAATGAACATTCTCTAGCACTTATGTCTAAGACTGAAGCATATGAAACTGAATTTTTTGACAGGATTGTGACAGGAGACAAACATAGATCCCACAGTACGATCCAGAATAAAAAGGCAATCTAAACAATGGTTACGGAAAACATCAAAAGGGTCAAAGAAATTCAAAGTGGAGGGGTCAGCTCAAAAAGTAATGGCCACAATTTTCTGGGACTCATAAGGAATCATTCTGATTAAATCGCTGGAAGAGAAGAAAACTATCACTGGAAACTACTACAAAGGCACATTGCAAAAATTAAAGTGCTCTGACTAAAAGATGTCAAAGGAAATTAAACCGCAAAGTATTGTTTTATCACAATAACGCCCTACATCATTCATTATGAGCTGTTCTACACGAATTTCACTGGGAGACTTTTTCACGCCCTCCTTGCAACCCTGACCTTGCCCCTTCATGTTTTTTTCACTTCAAAAAAAATAAAAAGAACATTTAACTGGAGTCAGGTTTGAGTCATTTAACGATGCAAATCGTAAAGTTTCGACAAGGTGCAAAAACGCCCCAAAAGTTGGATTGAGCAAAGGTATAAAAATAATTTCTAAATAACTTTTAAGTTTTACTAATTTAAATTACTATAATCATCATGTAAGACGTTTTCAATCTGGCAGTACTATGTTGTCCAATGAACAATGAAAATTTTATATGTATCAAACTTTTCAATTGACTGTTTATTTATACAGAGTTCTTCAAAACGAATCATTAGACAATGAATTCAAGTTTTGGGATGATTCTATATTAGCTATGTTGAATTACATAAAAAGCTGACTGATAATGTTTAGGTACAATCTCTTTAGTGTACAGACACTCCCAAACTTACGAAAGACTTGCATTCTGAACGGCTGTTTATATCCTGAATAGTTCGTCAGTTGACATTTTGTATGAACAGTACTGCATTGGGTGTACAGTATATGTCTACTAAACATTTATACATAAAAAAGTTGTGTTAGAACATATTACATTTGTTTTCTTAACCTAGAGACACATGATGCAAGCTTGCACATTTCCAGAAACGTTGGAACCATCCATAACTTGCTGCATGATAATAATAGTAGACTGCAAAAGCACTGCACTTTTCATATGTTTATAAGTTGAGGAGAGTCTGTACTCAGTACTGTGAAAAACTTACAAGATACATATAAGATTTCCAAAGTGCAAATGAAAAGGGAGTAGCCAGTTATAAATATTCTACTCTGCTGGTTCACATCTTAGAAGTACGAAGCGTGTACAAGACACTCTGCACACACATCAGGAATACGGAGAATAACCTAATTAGTTTCATATCTGCATATAAAATATTACCTAAAATCCATACACAATACAAAACTCACATAAAACAAAAATTTGCATTCAAGATGAAAATTATATATGCTGCTGCACCATAAATTCAACCCTGAGAGCAAAACCAGCATGAATTGAGTTAATTCAGCTTTATCTGCTTGCATACGATGGACAAAAATAACTAGTTACAAACTTAAAGTGAAAAATAATAAAACAATTTGAAAGACCAGCCAAATGCAAGCAAAAATAGCTCCTTTAATTACAATGAACCAATTCCCATGCAAACTTAGCGACAATAGATGCATCATATTTAAGATAGATTAAATAAGATGCACAACCATATTTCATGGTTTACCTAACACAATATTTTCCAGAAGCATATCATGACTAGCAATATTTTAGGTTACTGACACTGCAACGGCACTTCAATTTACTATTTACATTAATGCAATGTATATCAAATATACTATTACCTTATCATTTGGAGCTTCCTCCTCCTGTCAAAATATTTCAAGACAAACACTATATAAAGAAGTTATCTCGGATTGTTTTTTCTCTTCTATAAAAATAAAAATGGACTGTTTGGCTCACTCTAGGTGGCTTATTTCTTTCACCTGAGATCATCAGTTCATCAGGTGCTAGTATTGAAAAATCTCATAACAATGAGAGATATGATTACAAATTCATGTTGTTGCCATATAATTATAGGTATTGAATAAATGAGAGCAATATGAAATCTATCTGCTAGAATCCTCCATCAATCTCAAGTGACAATCTCACATACACAGAACATCTAGTTCATGTGCCAACTCATTTCAGACCTAACACTTTCAAAATTCAGATCATTAACGTAACACTTCTACGTCATTCTGTGATGCATTTCACGAGAGAAGATAGCTCTTAAAAGCCCTATCACAAGACCTCAAAACTCAAAATCAAAATGTAAGGGCTAGCATTCATTTACTTAGTCAATTAGACGAGTTAAATCAAAGCTTTATGCAGCACTCTTTGGTGTGCAACAAGGAACAATACTCAGTTCACTCCTTTTCTTTTTCTTTTTTTTTGGGCTACATGCATCTGGATGAAGGGCCTTAATATTCAGCATCTGATGATGGTGCCTCTTCTTTACTATACAGGTACTATCGATATAGTTACTAGCATGTAGACAGGTACTGATTCATTCAGAGACTGGACTGTCAATATCAAAATTGAAAAATTTTGTTCAAACTATTATACAAGACAACATGTAGTGTGACTACTGGGATTGTTCCTGGGTACTTAGAGAATTGCTTTACACCCAAAGCACAAATTTCTAGGCTTACATTGTGACTGTCCCCTTCTCCAGGAGCAACCTCATATTAGAAATTTGGTTGCGCAGTGTCACCAGTGTCTCAATGTTTTAAATGCCTTTTAAGGAGTCTTGTGGGGAGCATACACGAAGAACACTAATGATAATGTACAAGGTCTTTATCCATAATAAAATACGGTATAGTGCTGTGGTTTATGGCTTTGCAAGTAAGGCGGTATTGAACACAGAGGTTAATCAAAATGTTGCATTACAGGCAATTTCAGGAGCACTCTGCATTGCACTAATCCCCTCATTGGGGTGTGAAAGCACTACTACTTTTATCAAGGATTGCATTGATATGTGTGCTTGTTGATACTTTTATAGGGCCTTATATACCCCCTGGTCAAATCCAATCCAAACAAGTTCTGACAAATGAGAAGTGGGCTTGAGCTCTGTCTTGGTTGTCTAATGCCAGGAAACGTCCAGTATTGTTGAAAGCAGAGGGGGTTTGGCTTTAGTTGGGCGTCCCTCTGTTTCATTTTGCACCTCTTATCTTCTTCTCCACAATATTATCTTGGGGTAAGATTCGGTGTGCTTAAATGTAGGTATTGCTATTCAAGCATAGAAGTCCTCAGACTTACTTCATCCCCTCTTTACAATTACAATGTGTAAAATATTTCCTGGCTCCCTTGAAATTTATTCTGACAGCTCGAATTCCACTACTGCTAGCATATTTTAGTGGGGTCACTATTCTTACCTATTCCCTTAAACTATTATGCTGTGTGGAGGCTTGCAAATTATCACTCAACATTGGCAGCCAATTGCTTACAATCTGGAAAACTCTACAGTGAGTCCTTATATTTCGTCAAGCTGCATCAGTTGTCCTTTGTGTTGATTTGAAGAGAGCCTTGGAATCACTGCACTCTTCAAGGACAAGCTATGATTTCTTTTTATATAATCGCCTACAGGAATTATTACGTCTACGGAAATGAGATTGTAGCATCGCATTCTGATGAACTTCCGCCCACTGCAGCTGGTTTGAAAAGAAGGTCTTTCCCTTACCTTCTATTTCCCCACTTAGCCTTGCAATATGTGATACACAGTGCTGTTAGTTCTGGAGTGGGTTCTCATCAAACTGTTTTCACAGTGGCATACGAATTGTAATCAAATATTCTCAGGCAATCATAAATCTGAATAGAATTGGTGGCCATAGGATGAGCTCTGAAATCACAGAGTCGCCATAATGCATCTATATGAGCTCACATACATCGTCTATGCCATGTGCCAGAACCAAATTGTAGTTCCTTTCATGTTCTAGAGACAGTGGAGCACTTTTTTCTACACTGCCATCATTATCATGGAAATTGATGTTTTCTTCATTATACCTTGATCTCCCTAGAAATTAGCAACTTTTCCAATCATTACAAATGGGTGGTGGTCTACGTTATTTGCAGATGCATTATAAGATAACTTCTGTTAAGAAGAAATTTGTTCAGTCATCAAGTAGTTTTTTAGATTTGTAGTTTTTCACAGGTTTATTGTCCAAGGTTTATATAATCAGCAGTACTTTCTCATATGCTACTTTCCTTTGAACAGCTTAGGCAGAGCTTATAAGCTGACCAAGCTTTGCGTCCTGAACATACCAGAAGAAGAAAAAGATAGTTTTCTTTATGAAAGACTGCTCATCCTCAATCATATGCAACTTGCCTTGTAATAAGGATGTGATGGTAACATAGAGAACATTATCTATACAATCTAAAAATGCTCATCCCTGAAGGACAATACATATCCCTTGATGTGCTAATTAGCAGGAAGCGGGTCCTTTCAAGTGATGTTTTCAAATTCTGTAGGGTCATTTGGTGGTTTATGGCATCTTTTTATCTCTCTATATAAGTTGGTATGCATGGATGAGCTTCAGTGCAAAATCACACATAAAGATGGAAGTATGTAGCAGACATGAATCGCCATGTTGTCACTCACTAGCACAAAATTTAGACTTATCAAATTCATATGACAGCTTTTCAGTTTAACATTCTTGTTTTGCTCTCTTTCTTTATCATTCTATCTCTTTTGTTCTCTTTCTCTTTCTTACACTTTCAGTGATGAAGTTTAATTACACACAAACAAATTATATGCATATGTTTAGAAACTAGGAAATCTCAGATCTATGGATGAAATTTTCTTTCTCCCATAATGTCTCTGATGCCCTTCCCATGGTTGTGCATCGCCCCGACTACCCAGCTCTTTAGGGGTTAATTAGACACTACAATGATTTAATATCAAAGAAAGACTGACAAGACTTAAGAAAGACAGCAGAAATTTATAGACCTCTGTAACTGACTTGAAGAAACTGTAGAGTACAGAATTCTTTTAGGGACATATACCAAAGATTAAAGCTTAAATCCCACATAACTAGGTCATATATAACATATGAACAGGTCAAACCAAAAAGTGAAAATAAGGTATATTAGTCTTACTTGACTCCAGAATCTAAAATGTTAGACCAATGGATGAGTTCTAAAAATTATATTGGATAAAGTGGGTCATGATAATGAGAGTAGTTCCCTTCTTCCTTTGTCTGGGTATCTATCGCAAGTCAAATCTCTCAAAAATTATTAATGAGCAGTATGAACAAATATCCAAAGTTCAATGTCGAGATGCATACAGCTTTACCTCTATAATAAATATATTCATATAATGATAATAAATAAATTTTTTTATTCCCCATTGAAGATGCTCCATCCAAATTATATAGTGTTCTCCCATAACATAAAGAGTCTGCAAACAAAGTGGCACTCATCACATTGAAGTTGTTTTATTTTGGATAATCAAAACGAATATGTCTTGGGTCAGAGTAGCTCCTGAACCAGGTAAAAATTCAGAAAGTCAAGGACATAGTTTCAACACTTCACAGGGTCCTATTCATGACAGTAGAAAACAAGAAGCTAGTACATCTTCATAATCAGAAACTGAATGCAAAAGCAGTGGACACATTCACAAGCGCTAAATTCACTAGAAGTCGATTCCCATCATTCCTTCAATAAACAAGCTATCAAGAATATTGCAGGCCCTTCAGGTTTTCCATAGCTGAGCCCCCTAAATAGCCTCACAGTGATCCAACCTGATGCAATTCCCTGAACTCTAAAGAAAAAGAAATTCAAATATGTTAAAAAAAACTTGAGACGATGATTATAATATATACCTCTTCACAACTCCTTTCCTTCATGTAGATTTTCTGAAGAAGGTCTGGCAAGCTTTCTATCCTGAAGAAGTTGTTTTAGTTCTCCTGAGTGCCATAAGGGAATCCATGTCAAGATAATAAATGACTGACTAATCGACCCTCACCACTTTCATTGGAGAAGGATCCAGCTAAAATAAATATCAAAAGAGCTTTGAATATCTTCCAAGTCTTTTCTTTGCAAGGTATATATGGGTAGCAACAATAACTACATACAAACTGAATTCATGAGGTACCTTTTCAGATATGACCTAACAAACGTCTAGCGAACCCAACAATGGGAACTCAACAAAGTGCGTTCTTTCATTAGAATTGGAATGCTACATCTGCGAGTCATCAATCAATGGATATTCAGACCAACGTAATGTTTATCACCACCTTTAACTTGGACAGTAGATTAAATGGTTTAGCTGTTTCTTCATAAGAGGAGAGTTTAATAAGCCAGATAACACACTGTTCTCTTTCAAGTCAAGTAGATCCAACCTTTATGGTGAAGAATGAAACTCCTTCAAAGTGCAAAAAGCCAATAATCATAAAATCACTCCAAGAGAGAAAGCTTACTTTTCATAAAAACACTTCCATATCTCTGAGAAATTCAAGAAGGGTTTCAATCCTTATCGATGATACTGGAATAAAGCTGTAATACCTACTGGTCTTGAAATTTTTCTGTTCCCCAATAAAGCTATCCCATCCCAAATAGAAACTTTTCTCCCACAACAGAAGGAGTTTGTGACCTAAGTGACATTTAGTTCTTTCAGTGACATATAAACATCAATTTCACCTCATAATAGTAAAAAAAATAATCTCCTTGTTATTATAAAATGAATGCTTGCATAAATAAAATTGCATTATACCATTTTAAAAAAATACAGAATTCTACCTTTCACTCTATTACTAATAAGTGCAGCTTCTTTTTGCAGTCCCTCATGTAATTAGTATATACTGTATAAATATACTAATTTAACGAAGGATTAATCTACAGTCTCCCCGTGGACATTCACGCATATAATTTATGTATAACAGAGGTGTCTGTAGCAAGCTACAGAGAATAATCTAAACAGATTAATGAAGAAAATATTTCAAGACGATTATTTAGTAAAGGAATAAATGAGCAATAATTAGTTACAAAAAATCTTTCTTTTCAATGAGAGAAACGAGTTCCTATACACCCTTCCTAAATTCTATGTTGAAAGTAATCTTGATGGGTTAGATGGAGACCAACGGAAACAATGTACTTTGAAGGAAGAAAGATTGTTTTTGTCTCAATGCAGTGTGTCATTACCCACCTTCCTCCCCCCTTCCCTCTCTTTGAATAAGTACAATTCAGGGGAAATAACGGAGAACAGGATGCCATCCTAGAGCTGAAAAAAGGGAGGAGAAGCATACTTTTTTTGACTCTTTGAGAAATTGTAAAGCGGATCTTAAACTCTCCATGTGACATTATAAAGCAGATCACTTCTGTAAATGTGAAGCTGGACCTTTAATTTTTTTCTATTTAGTCTAAGGCGATTTTATCCAGTGTGGCATAGCCTTCATCAGTGATTAAAAAAAAATGCTTTTCCTCCCTCAAATTGCCTTGTCTAGAAACACTGTTTTTGATGTTGTTGGAAGATCATGGTTTTAATTTTCTGTTAGGTATTCAGCTTAAAGCTGTCATTATCACTAGCACCCCATGAAAAGTATTGTTTGTTGAAAAATGTGAGCCATGGAGAGAGACAACAATCCCACCAATAAAGGCAAACTTTTTGTAGCCTCAAAGCTACTTTCCTTTTATTCATAAGTACACGAAAATAATAGAAAAAATAAATTATGACACAAAGTTATCACTAACCCTCAAAACTTTTCAATATATGAATCCATTTAAAATTAGTCACAGATGCCTTAAAGAATGTGAAATGTTACTGAGACACCATTGACAAAAAAAGTTATAACCATCTAAATAGATAAATCTTACAAAAAAGCAGTCACAGTTTTAATGTTACTAGAGTGAAGCAAACTAGTTATCATGCAAGAAATACTTTAGAAGCATGCAGTCTCAAGGCCACAAAAGTATACATATATTACAAATATAAGATACAAAACCATTTCAGGAAATGGAGAACTTCAAGTTTAACAAAATAAAAATCATAACTCGATTTACCTTCCATAGAGTATAGTGTATAAAATTTCACAAAGTAAAAAGTCAAGTGTCCAAGTACCTTGTAAATGTGTTATTTTATTCCACCAAAAGGGCTGCATTTAGAATTAGTGCCATAAAGACTGAAATCAGATGAAGAACTTAAAACATGGAAATCAATAAGGTAGTTTTAAGCCAACTAGACACCTTTAAGCCCATGCAAAGGAATAAATCAATCCACATGCATGCTCTCAAAGGTGGAGTACCCTATCAGAAGGCTCTGATGTTATAAATTTTTGAGCAAAGCAGCTGGGAATGATGTGAAGAAAAAAGTGAAGCAGATAAGTAGGATAAGGAGGAGGACGAATTCTGTGAAGCCCCTTTTATGGTATGTATACTCGACTTCTTATATCAGATAATCGTAATTTTTTCATTATTCTACTTCAAAAAGTAAGCAAAGGAGGCAGACATAAACTAAACTCCTGCTTAGCAATGTACTAAGTCCACAGATCAGATCAGATAAAAAAAAATGCTAGTATACCTTTCAACTTCCCACATCATGTCATTAAGGCAGGCATACAATACAGGATGAACTTCTCTTGCATTGCCAAAACCACTATCTTATCCCAATGAAAAAGGAAAAGGGTTAGTAAGGGGAGCCCAAATCATTCAGATAAAGACGAAAGGCACAAAATGCCCTGTGTTTCACTGTAGAGCTTTCAAGATATGTACTGTCATTCTTATGAAGGAAAATTATAATTCGAATACAAAGCAGAACGTGTAAGAAAAGAATAGTGCAAAATGTAAACTCAACCAAATTCTTTTACCACTGTCACTATTCTTAAACTACATAAATATCTGATGTGTTACAAAACAAATCACTATACATTATAAATTCGGCCTCTCCCCACATTTTAAAGATTTGAGAAGGCATACTAGAATTTGTTTAAGTTATTTAAAAGAGTTTACTTAAAATTTGATGCCTAGAAATTGTAAGAATAAAATCTAGACACATTACATAAATATATATGTAAAACCTAACACTTCCTCAGTTTTACCTATTTAAATCGATATTCAAATGCAATGCCTTGAAGCTTTACTTCAAGCACTGACACATATTAACCTCAGTATGAATAAAGGCAATACAGTACATACTATGAAGAACTCTTGGGATATGTTAAATGTGAAATATGTAAGAGAAATTATCCCACATCCATGACATATACAAATGACATATAGGGAGAATATTTTATAAACATAAGTGGCACTAAACCTATCCATAAAAGAGGAAAAGGAGGATTATTATTTAGGGGGGCCAAGAGTTTGATTCAATAAATAAAAGAGTACAAAATTAAGTATAATACATATTTGTTCACACCTGGCAAACTTATAAATATTACAATTCCAAAAGTTCACCACACATGAGATACACAGTTTAGTAATACCAACAAAAATAAAGACGAGGAAAATATGCTACTATACTACATATAAACATGCCTCATTCCCCCTTGTAAGGGGGTGGCCTAGCCAACAAACACGATTTCATCACAATCCACACATACCTAACCCACTCCTCTCAGCTCCTTGGGGATAAAGGGTTGCCACTTCTCCCACATTTCCACCCTGCTTGGGTCATCCACAAGGTTGGCGGGATTAAGAATACTTCCTCCATGTTCCCCTGCGTGTCTTAAAATCGACTAAATGAGGCAGAGCGGGTGGACTGGGAATCACCTCTACTGTATTTTGCTTCCTACGAATAACCAAAAGATGCTAGTATACTACCACTATTTAATTACCAATATCTACATCTAATGGGTGCGCATGAGGCAAAAATTTGGTATAACAACTATTAACCTCCCAATGTATAGATATCCTAAGTTTGCAATATAAATATTATTTCCAAACACGACTTTATCCATAAAATATATACAGGGAGTCCTCGTATAAGTTCATTACGAGTTACGTTAGCCAATAAATAATTAATAATTTAATGTTTCGACCTACCAGGCTGGTGTGGTAAATTCAAACCGCACGCACTGAACAGTTTGTGAGCACGGTGGATGAATACACAGCTAGCACCACAGCTGTATTCATATTTATGAAGTTAATGGCTTTATTTACTTATTTGTTCATATACATATGGTTATATTGAGGGATTATAATGAATTTTAAAATAATACCAAACACATAGCCATAAATACGATTTTATTCAAAATAGTTTGTTGGGTGTCGTATAAGAATACGGCATCACACGGCATTTAAAGAGGAAGAAGAAACACAAATCAGTTTATTCCCGCCTGCCACCTTGTGCCTCGTGTTATATCTGCTCTCTCATTATTGACATTACTATGCCTCCTAAGCATGTTAGTGATAGTTCTGATGGCAATGCCACTAAGAAAGAAATAGCCATACTATGGAAATTAAAATTGCAGTAGTAAAGCAAGCTGAAAAGGGAAAATCTTCTAGAACATTGGCCGCAATCTCAGATTAGCCCGTACGACCGTGGTCATGGTCGTCAAAGACAAAGATTGCATCTGTGACCACGTGAAAATTCAAATGCTATGATGTCTACTGCAATCACTAGGCAGCATAATCGCCTTATGGTCGAGATGGAGAGCTTGCTAGTGCTTTGACTTGAAGACCAAAATCGACGGCGTATCCCAATAACCCGTATGCTAATACATGAAAAGGCTAAAATATTTTTTGAAGCCTTGAAAAGAGAAAACGGGGGAAGGGAGTGCAAGTGAAGAGTTTGTGGCTAGTAGAGATTGGTTTAATCACTTTAAGGCTCATGGTAATTTGTGTAACATAAGAGTGCAAGGTGAAGCTGCTGTTGGCGATGAGAAAGCAGCAAAAATGTTTCCTATTGCTTTGGCTGAGATAAAAAGGGAGGGGGGTTAACGTGCCAAACAGTAACATGGATGAGACTGGCTTATTTTGGAACCGTATGCCTTGTTGTACATACATCGCCAAGGAGGAGAAGGCAGCACCAGGCCTAAAGCCAGCAAGGAGAGACTGACTTTGTTTTTGGGAATAATGCTGCTGGAGACGGTAAGCTGAAGCCTCTGTTGGTTTATTTAGCAGAAACTCCAAGGGCGTTTGGAAGGGTCAACTGCCAGTCAAACAAGAAGGCTTTGATAACACTTCAAATATTTGAAGACTGGTTCAGCAACCATTTTGTCCCTGAAGTGGAGAGGTACTGTGCCCCCAAGGGTCTGCCCTTTAAGGTGTTGCTAATCCTGGACAATGCACATGGTCACCCTGCACATTTGGATGACTTTCATCCTAATATAAAGGGGGTTTACTTTCCACCTAATACCACTTCCCTGTTACAGCCAATGGATCAGGGGGTCATTGCCTCTTTTAAAGCCTACTACCTCCGAAGGACAATCGCTATGGCTCTCAGGGCAACTGAGAAGAACAAGAACTTTACTCTCAAGGACTTCTGGAAGTCGTACAATATTCTTCATGCTGTGAAGAATATTGCTGATGCTTGGGAGAAAGAGCTGAAAACCAACTTGAATGGGGTATGGAAGGAAGCATGTGAATGACATCTGAGGTTTTGAGGAGACAGTTGAGGCTGTAATCAAGAACGTACTTTTCATGATTAAGAAGATCGAGTTGGAGGTTGAGGCTGATGATGTAAAAGAGCTCCTGGAATCTCATGTCAAGGAGTTATCTACTGAGAACCTTATTCAACTGGAGAAGCAGATGATTGAAGAGGAGGAACTACCAAACCCAGAGCTCAAGAGATTCATATCCAAGGAATTGGAAGAAACGTTTGCCCTGGCAGAGGAACTGTTGGCAAAGCTCGAGGCTCAAGACCCCAACGTTGCCAGGTACACTAAGGTCGAGAAAAGGATCAATGATGCCCAGCAGTGTTACAAGGAAATATATAAGAAGAAGAGGGCATCCTTACAGACTCGCCTTGACCAATTCTTCGTGAAGGTAGAGCCCCCACCAACAGATCCTGTACCCTCTACCTCAATAGATTCACCTGCCCCAATATCTCCATCATCTGCTGTATGTTCTTTTGCCTCTCCAGACTCACCTGACCATCTCCTCAGCATCTGCCTCTCCAGCTTCCACCCGCCAATAAGCCAGTATCTCCCTTCCTTGCAACACCCCTTTCAGTGTGCAAGCCGACTACAAGAGTAAAGGTAAGCAATAATGTACTGTGCTGTACCGTAGTGTAATATTACTATTGATATAATTTAAGTTACACACATAAAGGTAAGCAATACTATTAAGCTCAGTTTTAGTATTTTCTTTATCATAGATTAAGAACTTAGATTATTTTCCTATGTTTTAAGTGATATATTTTTAACACTGCTTGGGGGACTAGGTTCGAATTTAGGTCTTTTCCGACTTACGTTGAATTCCAAGTAAACTTAGCTGTCAGGAACAGAACCCTGACGTTAAACGAGGGTCCCCTGTATATGGGTTTAAAATTTAATTAATAATGGCAAAATTTACCATCAAAGAGAATTAGTTCTATCTGGATTGCCTTTGCAATATTTAGGTCGATCTTAACACATGCAGTTAATATATAACACATTACTACTGGAGATAACATATTTTCAAATGAATTACTAGAGCGACATAATTGGACACAATAGTGCAGATATTGAAGTCAATGACCCCAAATGCAATGACTGATGAAATGTTGAAGGGTACGAAAAATGAGAAGAAGGTAATTCAGTCCTGCACAAGAAAACAAAGACTTGGATTTTAGGCCGTAAAGGGTTGAATATATATATATATATATATATATATATATATATATATATATATATATATATATATATATATATATATATATATATATATATATATATATATATATATATATATATATATATATATATATATATATATATATATATATATATATATATATATATATATATATATATATAATGGAAAATATTATCCCTTACATAATTTACTAGCACTCCTTGAAAGAAAAGTACAAAATACGGGGTATGGAATATACATTCAATTAAAATTATAAGTAACATATAAAGAGAAAAAGGCTGTGATGCAAGTCTAAATATATGCTTTGGTTTTGAAAAACTTGAAAGTTTAAATTCCATGTTCCTGAAACCAAAATAAATCCACAGTCAAACTAAATAATCTTACAGACACGAGTTCAAACCAGAAAATATACCAGCATGCAATACATAATAGCTTACAATAGTTCATACTGTCATATTATTCATTTACAATAAGATAACTTTAAATATGCATTCTTTTGTTCAAATGGAAATCACATCTTCCCTGATGCCCTTGAAGAAGTTTTTGCAATAATATTGTAGCAAATGTTACTGTATTTATAATAATGAACATTTCACCTAATATGGTCTTAAACAGTGTGAGTGCATTAATGAAAGTATAAGAGTTCACTGATAATAGATAATTTTAAGTAGTGTACATCTCAAAGATGTGAATTCCCAGAGCATGATGTAAGTGTGCTGACTTACTGGTCGGTATCTTCATTAACGAACATTTGCTGACCCCAAATAGACAGCATAGGATCAACTATACCAGTCTTCCTCGTCTGAAAACTATGTGTAAGGGAAGAGATTGGAGCATTAGGTGTTCTAACTGAGGAAACCTGTGTATTCTGATTCTGTCAATGAGCATACACTGTGCTGCAAATGTCAAGAGTAATTCTCTAATGTTAAAAACAAATGCACTTAATAATATTAAATATATAAAAAAAAATTTGTTTTGGAGATTTATTTTATGGCTTCAAGTATATGCTCATACATTAGAATTAATTAGAAAGGCACAGTATACTATGTATCATCTGAATGTTTTACATATATATATATATATATATATATATATATATATATATATATATATATATATATATATATATATATATATATATATATATATATATATATATATAATCTTGTACAGTATTACCTTTAGAAGTAATGATCACTATAACATAAATTCTTGTAAAGAAAGTGTGCATGCTAATTTCTACTTATTACTAATGTATACAGAGTCTAATACCCACACATTTAAGAAAGAGTATATAAAAAAATTGGAAAATATATGATTCAAGTGAAAATACATAAATTAATGTGCTAATTACTTAGGTGTTAGTAAAGAAATAGGAATGATCTGTAATTTCACTCATATTAAATATTTATAAACAACAGTAGGTCAGTATAACAGAGGTCAGGCAATACCTCCTGCTTATGAACTTTATGAACGACTGCATCTTTAAAAATGCCATATAAAGCTCTTCAATGGGTTATTTTATAGTATTTCATCCACTTTGATAAGTAACAGCATAGATACAGTTATCAGCGATTTCCCTTTCAGCAATGTAACAGATAACATATATGTCACTTGAAGATTTCATCATGATACAGCCATGGGAAGAAGTGATGCAAGCTTGAGCCAACAATCTCAGCCTTATACTGTTGCAAAGGATATACCTTAACTCACTCGTAAGATCTCAATGGGAATGCACCCTATTAAAATTTATGAAACACCAGTTCACTAGTCATTCATCTAGAAATGAGGCAAAGTAGAAAAGGAAGCAGAGAGTAACCAAGAACAAACCATGTAAATTTTTGGTCATGTTTCTCGCATGTATCCTCCGCCCAAGGTAGGGTAAAATAAAATAATTATATACAAACAGTAAATAATTACTGTATTCTTATTCTTAACAATGAAATTTATGTACAAATATCAACTACTATGTAAATCATAGTCTAAACAGTAATATCAACAATATAACAGGTACTGCCAAATAAATATAACACACCTAAGTGAGTAATTATCACATATATACAAAGGATATGCAGAGAAATATTTAATAAGAAACCACTGGTGAAGAAAAAGGGACCCCAAGACATCAGAAAAAGGAGCTGAGCCCGCTCGACTTTACTAACTGGGGAATGATATATACCTGCCTTACGGAGGGATAGACCAAAATTAATGAGTGACAAGGAAGTATTATAAGAATCTGTGAGATATACTGGAGCCAACACTTTAGTTGGCTACAACTTTACAAGATTGAAGTGTACCTCGGATGTAGCCCAGTCTATAGAATGTAGTCATGGCACCCTTCAAGAAAGTCTGTACATACAACACAGTCACTGATACAGCACATGTTGAAATATCATTTGTAAAACCCAGTAGCAGCACCATTCCTGCGAAGCACATAGGAGGAAAGACCAAAATAAGGGAAGCAGACTAAGGACACAACTCTGCAATACACACAATTCATAGCATAAGAGGATAAATACCTGAAAGTTTCTTTGTGAGAGGAATTTTATGTAGCCATCATATAAAAGCTCTCATATACTATACCTATAAAAACCAAGGGACACGCATTTATAAAGAATGTCAATGGGGTGATACAACTACAGGCACTGGACCTGGAGTAGCAGCATCTCTGGCAAAGGTCCACCCTCCTGAGCTGAAATGCAGAAGGGGACTGGAAAAGGAGACCAAACTGCCACAGCCAACCCCTGCCCCACACAGAGCACGAGAGCCTAGCAGACTCTTAATTCACCTGGGCAATTACTTAATCTCTCAACACAACACATACAACAACAATTTTTTCTACACTAAGAAATAACTCTGGTGGCCATTTCTTGAAGACTCCTTCCAGCAAAAGACATTGGGAATAACCCAGGAAACACAATATGGAAGACTGCACGGCACACAACATACGCCACCAACATTTCATACACTTTCTGAGAGCTCTGAGGGAATGCTCAGGATCAGCAGTGATCTCCCTTGGCTACTAGGGGCTATTCCTCAGGCAGATTACGGAACAATAAACACAACAACATGCACTTGAGAGACAAAGTAAGAGTCATGATATTCCTTAAATATATGCTCTACAACCTGGATGTAGAGGAACTGAACTGAAGCCGCATACAGAATTTCCTAAAATTCTCTCAATTTGCTTGAAGGTTATAACAGCGAAAGCACATCCAAGAATGTATCGATAATCTGTAGCTATCATACCAAACAATTTTTTCACTATGGGAGAAAACCTATGCCCAAAAGATGTGAGACCATCAGTTAACAAACTAACATCCTCCTAGACGTCTCCAGTTAGGGGCACAAAATTATACATCTCAAGAGATAAACACAGCCCATCTACCAGCATCAAGGAATTAAAAGTTCGGTCTCAGGTATTTATGCCGTCCTTTATTTGCCATAATGAGAAGGGTATAATTTTATTTATACAGGTATATACCAGCTGAAAGACATATTTTCTGAGTAAAAACTAATCTAGAGTATCTAAAGACTGAAATGAATATCAGAACTCGAGTTGCATAATAATGAGCTATACAATAATGAAAAATAATCTAGAAATTACCTTAATATTGCACATATACTGTAATTTACCACAAAAGGCAAATGGTCACTAGACAGCGGGGGTTACGTACAGACAGATAAAGTTATATCAAAGAGAGAACAATGAAGGAAAAAAGCCCTAGTGGACGATTCACTAGTGTGGACTGACGCACTCTCATATCTCAGAGGAGACATGGAAAGAGAAAAATGGAAGCAAGTGTTTGAAAAAGTGAATACTTAGAAGGGTGTAGTTTAGTAAGTCTAAAAGTAGTTTGGTAGTTTGTGGTAGTTTACATATGGCGGAGAGTTGTTGGTGCTGAGTTGGGTGAATTAGTGGCGGTGAGGGCACTGGAGATCTAGTCGTTGTGCAGAGAGGTTGTGTTTTTGGTGACGTTTATGCTTTATTTACCAGCCGGTTTGGCATTTTTGTTTTTTTGGCTTTTGCTGTCTTTTTCGTATTATTGTTATTGCTTGTCACTCATACTGACTCATCATTGGCATTATTCCACAAAACACATAATAGCAAGGAAAGAGGAATTTTATTCAATTTAATTCAAACCACAAGCTATCTGGGCTATAACCTGCAGTCATGGCGTCTAAGGTCACATTGGAGATGATTAGACCATTCACTGGTGAAGATGTGGTTGTGTGGCTAAAGAAAGTCAGTTGGTGGCTAAGTTGCAGATTTCCGATTTGGCTTTTATTCCACTGTATTTGGAGGGGGATGCTCTTGCTTTGTATTTAAAAATGAGTGATGATGACCAAGGTGATTCAGAAAAAATAGTAGCTATGTTAAAAGAGGCATTTACTGACGGAGCCTTTGTAGCTTATGGCAAGTTGGTTAGAGTCAAATGGACAGGGCAACCTGTTGATGTGTATTCAAATGACATAAGACGTTTGGCTGGGTTCAAGGGGGATAGTTTGGAAAGCATTGTTTGTTTGACTTTTGTCAATGGATTCCCAGATAAGTATGTATAGCTTTGCTACAAGTATATGAGTTCTTACCTAAGCCAGTTAGTGAACCGATTAGTTTGGCAAGAATTTTGTGTAAAACTAAGGCTGATGAGGAGCACAGTGTGCAGTGGCAAGGTGGTTTGAGGTGCCAAAAGGGGCAGTAGCAGTAAGGGAATTAAGGGGAGATGCTTTAGGTGTGGTGGTTCTCATTTAATCAAATATTGTGAGGAAGAAATTAGGTGTTTAAAGTGTAACGAAGTAGGACATATTACCAACCAATGTGATCAAAAAGACTTAATAATATACCCAAGGGCAGGGAAACGAATAGAGGGGGACTGATGTGCCAGCAGTAACCCCCTTGTTAATGACAAGGCACAGTCACTACCTGTTATTGATGTGCAGGTGAATAACTGTTCAGCTAGGGGACTTGTGGATTCCGGTTGTTCTGAACAATCGTTCATTCTAATTTGGTAGCTGGTTGCACAGGAGAAATTTTTATGTGCTTTCGATGGAAGGCAGATCAAGTGTAAAGGTTCTGCTGTAGGGCATTTGATGATTTGCAATAGACGAGTGTCTATTCATGCATTGGTGTCTGATAAGGTGATGGACAGTGTTGATATTGTTGTGGGTTTGGATGTTATTAATCAGTTTGGTGGTTTTGCAATCAAGGAGGGTGTTGTACATTTTCTAGCACCTGATTATTCTTTAGTAGCAACTGGCAATTTTAATTGTGTGGAAAAGAACTCATGTGAGATCGATGATGAAGACTTTCATGCTATTTTTGATGGTAAAAATTGGACAGTGGAATGGTTTTGGAATAATAATCTGCCGGTAAATATTAAAAATAAGGTTAGCTGCTATACCACGAACCTGACAGGAAAGAAAAAAGAAGAGTATGACAAAGAAGTCAACAGGTGGATACAAGAGGGAATTTTAGTCCCCTGAGACAAAGATATAACTGATGGAATTATTCCTATGAGAGCAGTGGAGCAACCAACATACAAAAAGGTGAGGCCATTACTAGATTTTCGAGAGTTAAATGCTCATGTGAAGTGCCATATTGGTGATAATGTCACAGATGTATGTGATGAAAAGTTAAGGCAGTGGAGACAGATAGGTAAAACAGTATCTGTTGTTGACCTTAAATCTGTATATCTACAAACTAAAGTAAGTAAGAAATTGTGGCCATATCAGTTGGTACAATATGAAGGTAAGATCTATTGTTTAACACCATTGGGTTTTGGGCTGAATTGTGCACCATGTATAATGTCAAAAATCTTAAAGTTTGTACTAATGAAAAAAGATGAGATTGAAAAATACACAAGCTCCTACATTGATGACATTCTTGTCGATGAATCTGAGCAGTCTGCTGATGAGCTCATTAGGCATCTGAATAAGTATGGACTATTAACAAAAACCCCTGAATCAATGGATAATGGTGCAGTTTTAGGACTTAAGTTGTTTTGTGGTAATGGTGAATTGGTGTTCCAACAAGGGAAAAAAGTTCTAGAGTTTTCAGATGATTTAACGAGAAGAGGTCTGTTCTCTGTATGTGGGAAGTTAGCGGGCCATTATCCCATTGCTGGCTGATTAAGGGGTACCTGTAGTTTCATTAAGAGGAGTGCTGAGGGGTCAAGTTGGGACAATCCAGGTGGCAGTACTGCAGTTGCGATGATCAGGGAAGTGATTGAGAAAGTGAAATTAGATGATCCAGTTAAAGGTGGTTGGCATGTTCCTTAAACCGAACATGTACGATATAGTGTGATGCTAGCAGTTTAGCTATTGGTGTGCTTTTAGAAATTAATAATCAGGTTGTTGAAGACGCTGCTTGGTTCCGAAAGAAGGACGATTATAGTCACATAAACGTGGATGAATTTGCGGCAGTATTGAAAGGTATTGATCTAGCATTGAAATGGGGACTGAAGAAAATAGAGTTGAGAACTGATTCAGTAACAGTGGATGGTTGGGTGAATACTGTTATGACAGAGGAAAAAAGGGTGCTCACTAAGGGAGCTTCTGAGATGGTGGTAAAATGCCATTTGGGAATCTTGAGGGATCTGATAAATGAATTTGGGCTAGTGATGAAGGTGGCCCTCGTTTCATCATCACAAAATAAGGTTGATGTCCTGACACGTGTTGGGAAAAGCTGGTTGAAGGCAAAGGTTCCTAATTGTGAGGAGGAGGTTTGTTGTGTTGGTGCAAATGTTGATGTGAGGTAAATGCACAAGTGCATCATATGGGTGTGAAGAGGATGTTGTATTTGGCCTATAATATGGATCCTACCATTGCTAAAGAAGCAGTCAGAAAGGTGGTGCAGAGCTGTCAACAGTCATTCCACTGATTCAGCCCCAGCCACCCAACATGCAGGAGAGATTAGTGTTATAGAAAATTGGAAACGTTTAGCAATTGATGTTGCTCATTATATATAGATGCCTTATTATCAGTCGTGGATTGTGATCCTAGTCATTTTGCAGTCTCGAAGGAACTAAAAAATGAAAATGCCAGAGAAATTTCATTATTGTTGGAAGAAATTTTTTATGAGAGAGGCCCGGTTCATGAGATTCTAACGAATAACAGTACAGCATTTCGTTCATCATTACTAAGGCAAGTGCTGGAGAGACGGAATACTGTAGGATGTTTAGAGCTGCATACCGGCCTGGGGGTAATGGTATAGTGGAGAGACATCACCGTACGGTGAAAGCTATTGCTGAGAGGGGGCACCTATCACCAATAGAGGCAGTGTTTTGGCACAATATGACTCCTAGGTCAGGTCAGGATAAAATGTCGGTGACACAGCATCTTATATTTAAATATTAATGGAGGCAGCCAATGATTAAGCCAGAGATTGATAACGACGAACCTTCTTCGGTGAGAATAGGTGAGGAAGTCAGGGTGAAACCCCCAAATACACAATGTACAACTAAGTGGAAGAAAGGCTAAATTATTGGTATCTCGTCCAAAAGCAATGTCTGTAAATGGCATGCCACTTCACATACTCGCCAATAGGAAAGTAATTATTCCTCAGTCTTTGTCTGAGGAATCAAATGAGGAGGCTTGGGTTAAGATACCAAATGAAGACCGGCAGCAAAGTGGAGGAGATAGTAGATCTGATGATGTGCATATTTTAACAGATACATGTTCCAGGCGAGCAAGACGGCGACCTGCCTGGTCGGATGCCTATGTTTCTAAGTTGGATGACTATATGTCTCAGTGATATAATTCTGTTGTAAATTTGCATACATTAATTTTCCTTTCTTTTTTAATTTTATTTAGTATCAATCATAGATTGCCTTCGTTTTTGTTCGTTTGTGGATATTCTGTTGTTTTGGAACAATTTTGTTTGTACTTCTAGACAACTTGGTGTGTTGTATGATCTCGAGATCAGGGGGGTGTATAGTAAAGTCAGTCTAAAAGTAGTTTGGTAGTTTGTGTATGGCTGGAGTTGTTGGTGCTGAGTTAGGCGAGTTAGTGGTGGTGAGGGCATTGGAGATCTAGTCGTTGTGCAGAGAGGTTATATTTTTGGTGACGTTTAAGCTTTGTTTACCGGCCGGTTTGGTATTTTTGTTTTTTTGGTTCGTGCTGTCTTTCGGAATTATCGTTATTGCTTGTCGCTCAACCTGACTAATCAATGGCGTTATTCCACATAACACATAATATTAAGGTAAGAGGAATTTAATTTACTTCAATCCTCAAAGGGTCTACTGCAGAGATGGAACCAAATACTAGTGATGAACAATTAAATCACCAAATGCAATTATGGGGAAAGAATACTCTTAAGAAGTTATGCATGACTTCTTTGATCACTAGGTCAGACTAGGAATATAGCACAGGAGAGGGTTAACCCAACAAGAGGAGAAATGTACATGAATTATCAGGTACTACATGCAATTTCCACTAAAAGTATCCATAATACACAACACTTAAATCTGTAAGGATAAGGAAAGCTATACCATACCCTTGCAACTCTACCCTCAAAATGTGATAATTAAAAAGAGGGGAAGAGTTTATAGGGCTTCACACTGCAATATGGTGAGAAATCAAACATAAATAAGCTTTGAGTACAGAAAAGTTAACTACAATACTTCTGGTGTTTCACAGCAGTATGCAGGTGGAACTTTGACTTAAGAAGATGGGTACTGAAATCAATGAAAAAAAAAGAACAAGTAACAGGTACATTCACATCATGTATCCAAACCATTGAGGAAATGAGTGGTAGTGGTAATGATCTGATAGACAATAGGGAGGCTGTTCAAAAATCCACAGGTGAAGATAGAATGAACCCCAAGACATCAGAATATGATGTACAGCACCCCCATTCTTTGCTAACTGAAGTGTGGTACGCCCCTGACTCGAGAAGGGATAGACTACAATGAGGATGAAGTGCTGAGGAAATAGAAAAAGGATCATTGGAAAATATTGGAGCCAACACTTTAGTATGATATTTGCGAAGACTCTGTGAAGAAACAAAGTGGAATGTAGACAATGAGGAAGATGATATAGGCTGGGGATAATTATTTATTTGATGCCTACCATGGGTCAATAAACTAAAATTTCTGCATACTAAACATTAGCACCACTACTGACGAAAATACTAGAACCATAATGAACAAGGATGGACACAGAAAATTAGGGAATGGATTCTAAAGGAAAGTTAGAACAGCTATGAGGGGCATAAAGACACGTATCTAAATGGAAAACGATGAAGAGGGCAAATGGCCAATAACAGATGAGTGTGAAACATTATGAAATATAGCAGAGAGACTTTGAACCATTCTAATATGTAGAGATTTAAGAAGACTTCTAGCCTATCTAAAAGAGATATTTCCAAATACCTATCACTTCTTAATTACATTTGCTTCTTGGGTAAAATGACGGCCCCAGAGGGGTTACCCATTACAAAAGAGGCACATATAAGAAAGGTAAAAGGATGCAGAGGAATAAGTATTACCACAGAATATGGACAATGTTAGGTAAGTAAATAAACTCTGTTCAAAGAGGAGGAAGTTGTAACAACGAACTGCCTGATGATATAGGTCCAGACAATAGACTAACTTAGGCATTAACAGTGACCATGTTAGGTAGAGACCCCCAGAATCCAAGCAAAACAAGATCTCACAGGAAAATCAGTTAATGGCTTTTTCCTTCGTATAGATACAATGTCAACCTGGCAGTACCGAGAAATACAAAGTTTTGCCACAAGCATGGCAATGGAAATCTTCATTGATATAATGACATTCTGTCTATCCTTTGGATACCAAGGACACACTAAATGTCCATCAATCTTTGTCACCATTCTCAGATCTGATAGCCTTCAGCAATGACTCCTTAGCTCAAAACATATGCCATTACTCTTTCTTAACAACTTTACCAAGTATTTTATCACATACTTCTAGAAAGACTAATCAAAAAGCAAAATCTTACCATAAAGGTATCAGTAAACCTGGAACTCCCAAACTTTTTCACCTACACTATCTACTATACATCAGGCGACCTAACAGAGGTATCCATAAGCATCATAAAATTCCTTCGTATGGATACAATGTCAACCTGGCAGTACCGAGAAATACAAAGTTTTGCCACAGGCATGGTAATGAAAATCTTTATTGATATAATGACATTCTGTCTATCCTTTGGATACCAAGGACACACTAAATGTCCATTAATCTTTGTCACCATTCTCAAATCTGATAGCCTTCAGCAATGACTTCTTAGCTCAAAACATATGCTGTTACTCTTTCTTAACAACTTTACCAAGTATTTCATCACATACTTCTAGAAAGGCTAATCAAATAGCAATATCTTACCATAAAAGTATCAGTAAACCTGGAACCCCCCAACTTTTTCACCTACACTATCTACTATACATCAGGCGACCTAACAGAGGTATCCAAAAGCATCATAAAAATATCTGGTCACCCTGACTGTCAGCACCAGCAGAAGGGGTAGATGTGGAGGGAATGCATAATATGGAAGCTGAAGTTTGCTTTTCCTTAGGTATTACTTGAACATAGCTGTCGTCATCTTCTTTTAGGAGTCATGAATTCTTGGCCCCTTAAGGCAACATGATTTCATCATAACCTTGGAGCAGTAAGTCATGATTGACAGGGGTGCCCTCTAATGTTTTAGAGGCAATGCCTCTAACTCAAAATTTATTACAGAGGCAGCCACAAGTAATACAAAGCACCTTTCTCGTAAAGTATGACCAAAATATGAGCAACATTGATACTACTAGCATGAACTTTGATGCAAAAACAAACAGCACCTACTTGAATCACTGGTGCTGTGCAACCCGAGTGTTTGTTTGTGAATATAAAAACCCAAGATCAGGATCATACAGGAAAATGAAAGTGTGGTATACCTCAAAGTGCACCCAGCACTTGCAAGCATATGAAAAAACACAGCAGAGTTTGAACTTTGAGCAGAGAGCTTGGAATCTTCCTAAGACTGGTTACTATTCAGCTGAGCATGCACATGTGACAGAACAAAGTTGTAATTTTACTTCAGATGCACTTGGGGCTGAGATACTCTGAGTACAGAGAATTAATGAAGTGATAGGTGTATATATCTGAATAAGTGAAAAACTTAAGTTACTTTGGTGTATATATATATATATATATATATATATATATATATATATAATATATATATATATATATATATATATATATATATATATATATATATATATATATATATATATATATATATATATATATATATATATATACCAGAGGAAATATCTCTGAATACTTAACACAAAGAGGGTCTCGTGTTTTTCACCAGGTTTGAGATACCACCTTTGAAGCGTGTAAACAGACAATTTCTCCCATGGTAGTACAGGCCACTTTACCAGAAATAATATTAAACATGAAGTCCCAAATGCCCTCAAATGTGAGCCTCGAAGTTCTTGCCTTTATGTTAATATTTAAGTTCTTATTTCCACACTGTCGTTGACTGCAGATAGCTGAAACCACAGATAATGAGGTACCACTGCAAATACATGTGTGTGTGTGTGTGTGTGTGTGTGTGGTGTGTGTGTGTGTGTGTGATTACCTAATTGTGTTTACGGGAAAGAGCCCAAAGCTCGTATCTTCCCGTCTCCTGATCGGTTCCATTTTATACTTAGTGATACTTATCATACCTGTCCTTAAACCTATGGATTGAGATAGCATTAACTACCTCCTCGCTTAGTGAATTCCAATTATCAACTACTCTTACAATGAAAAAGTATTTCCTTACATCCTGCAAAGAAGTTTTCTTACGAAGCTTCAAACTATGACCTCTAGTTCTAGAGCCAGCCATATCAAAATATCGATCCCTATCCACTCTATCATAACCATGAAGGAATTTAAAGACTGTCACCATATCCCCCCTCACTCTTCTAGCTTCGAGTGATGGTAAGTCTAATTCCCTCAGCCTCTCATCATAACTGAGATTGCGTATTTCTGGCACCAGTTTCGTGGCATGTCTTTGAACTTTTTCAAGCTTAGCTATGTGCTTTTTCAAGTGCGGATTCCAAAAGGGGGCTGCATATTCGAGTTTTGGCCTCACATAGGTTACATAAATATTTCTGAACATTTCCTTGTCCATGTGCCTGAAGGCTACCCTTACATTTGATAAGAATGCATATGCTGCCCTTACTATGCCATTTATAAGTATTTCTGGAGACAAATCTGCCAGTATGTTTACTCCTAGATCTCTCTCATTTTCTGTCTCTTGAAGCTGTACTCCAGCTTGGGCCTTCTTGCACTTGTACCCATTCTCATTACCTTACATTTTGAAGTATTGAATTTCATTAGCCACTTTTCTGACCACTCATGCAGATTATTTAGATCCTCCTGAAGTTCTCTACCATTGTTCTCGTTTTTTACTTTCTTCACAATCTTTGCATCATCTGCAAACATATTCATGAATGAATTTACAGACTCTGGTAGGTCATTTACATATACAAGGAACAAAAGTGGCCCTAAAACTGAACCCTGTGGAACTCCACTACTAACTCTTCTCCATTCAGACACTGAGTGTCTTACTCTAACCCTCTGTTCCCTTCCTTCTAAGTAAGTTTTTATCCATTCCAAAACATTTCCACCTATTCTAGCCATTGAGTGCAGCTTCCTAATAAGTCTCCCATGTGTGCGCGCGTAAGTGTGCATGCAGTTTAAGCTATGTGCGGTCAACTACAGTCCAAAAATAATAAACTCAAAATTAAATATACAATTCATTCATAAGTTTAAAAAACCCATTTTTATAATGTTTGTTATAATTGATCTATTTTATTAATCATTGTTGTTAATCTCTTATTGCTTTTAATTCATAATTTAAACTTTAGTACCAGGTATGTACTATAGGGTTCTCTCTTACTGGTCGTTTCAGGCATCCACTTGGGTTTATGGAACATATTCCGTGGTAAATACCATTTTATATATACGTTTGTGAAAATAGGATAAAGCTTGATATATGTTCGATCTTTTGAATATGTATTTCAAAACTAGTGTTAGCAATTTACATCTGAGTCATGAAATCAAATTCTTTTATTTTATTTGCAACTTAAATTTCATTTTATGAAATTATTTTTTAATTTCCAACTGGCTTCCAGGAAGTCACTGATCTTGTAACAGCATCAAGTACAGATATTAGTAAATGCATATAATAGAATACATACGGTAAAACTCATTTGAATATTGCACTTAAAGTCTAATATGAGCGAATATACAGCCTCAAGAAAGAAATCAAGTATAATTTTTAAAAGGGCAGACAAAATTATATGTACATAGTGAGAAATATGTATCTAATTATGTACTGTAGATGTGTTCCTACAAAATGTTTATGGAATTTAATTATACTCACTTGATGAAGTAAAGAAGGGGCATGAGGAATTACTCAAAACATAAGAACAGCTACTAAGAGGTGATTAAAGAAAGTAAATTTAATATCTATTTTTTCTATCATCTAATAATTACGAGTTATAAGGCAAGAAAGCCATATACACTAAATTGATAAAACTTAGCCAGCCACATACAGCCACGTATACAGTAGCTATTTTGAACCTACAGGTAAAACAGATGCAACTGAGCTAAATTTCATAATTAAAAATTCCACTTGATAAAAAAAAAAATTATTCATGTACAGTATAACTTTTAAGAAGAAATTAAAATGACTACCTTACCTCTAATACAAAATCTTACCTTAAGTCAACTAAAGGCAGAAAGTCTACATATATCAACTGGCGAAGACTTGGTAAGCTGAATACTGAAATATGGCCTGTTGCTACATAACATACTAAACAAACACTATCTGTAAGTAGAAAATTAGTTTTAATTATGGGCTAAATAAAACATCCTCACTAATATAAAAATCAGTAACTGAGGAGCTTATCTCTAAAAATTTCTTATACTGAAAGGCAATATATTTTATTATCATATCGGCTCATTCCTCGAATAATGGTTATTTTTAAATCCAGCCTGATATGAGAATTAATGTATAATCTTTATCCAGATGATTCCTTCCTCACTATTAGATACAAACGATCATCTAGTCTGGCACACTGAGGATGGTTCCAATGGTACTATGTTTAAGTAATCCTATCAACAGGAGTACTGTATATATAAAGGGAACAACCAATAATCCATCTGCAAAACTTGTAAGGTATGGCAACACCAAATTTCATATGATATTATTATCACATAAGTAAAGACTTAAAGTACATAAGAGGAAGAAAGAAAACGAAATGAAAATGCTAAGCCATGGGAATAAGTTACCTAATGCCTTTTAATTCCTGACAGGGAAGAGCATAGACTTTTCTACTAGAGACTTCTCCCTTAGTATTAGCAAGGAGCACTTACCTTCACCATTAGTATTAGCAATGAGTGCTAACCTAGGATATGAATGTTTCATTTTATGAGAGCTCATTACAGAATTGTTATACTTAATGAAAAAAATATTTTGAAAATATGTTAAAATTACTTGCCTCTACAAGAGCCCACAAACCATATATTGGGTATATCTTGTGGAGAAGTGTTGACAGAAATACATGCGGGCTTTGAGTTATAGTTGCCTCATATTACATTGAGCTCAAGGCCAGCAATTACTTGTAGTTACACTTTCCTATACCTGGGGTCTAAAGTGACTGACTCCATAAACCCTGAGGTTCCTGTGGCCCCAAAGTAATGTTAAGAAAAAAAATACTGAGAAATAAACGGAAAAACAGTAAGTAGTAAAGGATCTCAATGAGGGACATCAGAATTGTGAAATATGTCAAGATTCATATGAATCTTGCAAGGAATTATCATTCTACTTAGAAATCCTGTTGTATAGGCTTAGAAAATCTCCTTAAATACATTGATGAAATGACAAATGTCACATGACAATCAATTTTCTCCTAATAAGAGAAAAAATCGCTTACTTATTTGAATAGCTGAAACAGCAAGATTTAAATGCTGAAGTTAAGAGCACCAAGGATGTCTTCTTTACTGGCATTCATGGATGGTATGAGCATTCCATTACATGGGGATGATTACATACTGTCAAGGTTATGAGATAGACAGCACTGGCTTATGTCAAATCCAAAGATTCCTACCTAGTAAAAGTGAAGATAACCCAAGAAGTGGTTAAGTAACAACCGAAATTTTGTACTATGGATGACATTGGTTTCCTTGGGGAAAGGATGTCTCAACAGTAATCTCTATACTCAAGGTTACAGAGCATTCAAAGCCCAGATAAGTTAAGAACACGAGTAATTAAAGATTTACAGAGAGCTATTAAAGTACACTATAAAATTGAAATAGCAAAAAATTTTAAACACAGAATCATGTCTCAAGCATTAAAAAAAAAAAAAACATTAACCTATTGAATAAATCTATGGAAAAGAAAAACCATAATAAAATCTTCAAATAAAATCATAAATAATGTCTAAAAAAATAAAAGACCTATGAAAACCTATGAAAGTACATTAAGTACTAAAGAAAGGCTGAATGAGAGTTACAAGGAGAGGATTTGTATCTCAGACCTTTTGGTCCATACCTGGATATATTTCATATTTACTTGGTTATACATACCCAGTACACACTTATCCTAGTGTGTGAAGGATTTTATCTAGATTTCTTTCAAACTGCTCTACAACACTCTCTGGAAGCTGCTCCCAGGTGGAACAGATCTCCTACACGAAGAAATTTTCACATACGCTAGTGTTAAACCTTTTCATATCTAACTTCCAGCCATTGTTACAAATGAATTTGTATTCAGACTGAACAATTTTTTTTGTCATCAACTTTGTCAATCCTATGCAGTACTTTAAATACTT
>JAXCGZ010005768.1:0-22500 GCA_037179515.1 Halocaridina rubra
GATATGGCTGGCTCTAGAACTAGAGGTCATGGTTTGAAGCTTCGTAAGAAAACTTGTTTGCAGGATGTAAGGAAATACTTTTTCAGTGTAAGAGTAGTTGATAATTGGAAGTCGCTAAGCGAGGAGGTAGTTAATGCTATCTCAATCCATAGTTTTAAGGACAGGTACGATAAGTATCACTAAGTCTAAAAATGGAACCGATCAGGAGACGGGAAGATACGAGCTTGGGGCTCTTTCCCGTAAACACAATTAGATAATCACAATTAGGTAATCACACACAGACTAAGTTGAGTGAGGACATAAACAGTGTCACAGTTTTTCCTAAGGGCTTCAGAATACTAAGGGTTGAAAGATCTGAGAGGACTGGTGGAGGGATAGCACTGCTCATGAGTGAAAGGATTCAAGTTGAAGAAATAAACTTGGCTATAGAAAGTGAGTTCAAGGAATTTCTTGTTGCTCGCATAAATACTGGGTCAGAGAGCATTATAATAACTGTTGTATATAACCCACCAAGGAACCAAAATAGGCTAGAAGTTTATGAGGAAAGTCATATAGGTACTATTGAAGTCATAAACTCAGTTGTTAACATGGCACGGGAAAAAAATGTACGATTTTTATTATGGGAGATTTTAATCATAAAGAGATAGATTGGATAAATCTTGACCCACACAGTGGTGAGGACTCATTCGGGGCAAGATTCCTAGATTGCGTACAAGGGAATTTCCTACACCAACATGTAATGGAACCAACGAGGGCCACGGGTTGGGAATGAGCCATCACTACTTGATCTAGTATTCACAGAAAATGTGTTGAATATTGAAAAAATTGAGTATGAACCACCAATTGGAAAGAGTGACCACTGTGTGTTGTTGATGGAGTATATCATTGAAGATATTCTGCCTGAGAGTAGAAGCACCGAGGACATGAGGAGAAACTATCCGAAAGGAGATTACATCAAAATGAATGAGCTTTTTGCAGTTATTGACTGGAGAACCTTATTTTGCAACAAATCTGTACAAGAAATGTATGGCATCTTTTGTGAGAAATATGGGAAGATAGTAGATTGCTGCATACCTGTCACCAAAGTAGGTGTAATTCATGCCAGAGAGGAGTGGTTCAATAATGAGTGTAAAAGAGCTAAGGTGTGGAGAGACAAATGCTGGAAAAGGTATAGGAGGAGAAAAAACATAAATGCCTGGCAAACCTACAAAAGAGCAAGAAATGACTACCTAAGTAAAAGAAGAGAGGCAGAGAGAGACTATGAGAGGGACATCACCAGGAAGGTTAAAGAAAATCCCAAGCTTTTCCACAGCTTTATCAGAGGAAAACTGAAGGTAAAAGAACAGCTTTTAAGGCTAAAGAAAGCGGATGGAAGCATCACTGAGACGGATGAAGAGATCTGCAAAGAATTGAACAAGGAGTTTCAATCAATATTTACAGTAGAAAATACCCCACCCCCTCAGATTGCAGAGATAGAAGCTCAAGGGCCGGTATTGGAAAACATCATCCTTACAGCCACAGAGGTATGCAAAGCGCTGATGGATTTAGATGTTCATAAA
Source organism: Halocaridina rubra (assembly GCA_037179515.1). Lineage (NCBI taxonomy): Eukaryota > Metazoa > Arthropoda > Malacostraca > Decapoda > Atyidae > Halocaridina > Halocaridina rubra. The sequence continues at coordinate 1,560 of JAXCGZ010005768.1, forward strand.
GCTACAGGTCCTGATGACATATCTCCCATGTACTTAAAAAATGTGCAAACTCAATATCAGTGGCACTAAGTATCATATTTAAAAAGTCACTGGAGTCAGGGGAGATTCCAAGATGCTGGAAACAAGCAAATGTGATACCTATCTTCAAAAAGGGAAGGAGGGTTTCGGCTCTGAACAATAGACCAGTTTCCTTGGCCAGCATAGTTTGCAAAGTTATGGAGAAACTACTAAGGAAACATATTTCTCTTCACTTGTAATCCTTCAACATTTTGTCAGTGAGGCAACATGGCTTCAGAGGAGGTAGACCAACAGTAAGAAACTTATTAGAATTTTATGATGAGGTAAGCCAAATCTTACAGGAAAGAGAGGGCTGGGCAGATTGCATATTCCTAAACTTCCAGAAAGCATTTGACACTGTTCCACATGGGAGACTTATTAGGAAGCTGCAAGCAATGGCTAGAATAGGTGGAAATGTCTTGGAATGGATAAAAACTTACTTAAAAGGAAGGGAACAAACGGTTAGAGTAAGACACTCAGTGTCTGAATGGAGAAGAGTTAGTAGTGGAGTTCCACAGGGTTCAGTTTTAGGGCCACTTTTGTTCCTTGTATATGTAAATGACCTACCAGAGTCTGTAAATTCATTCATGAATTAGTTTGCAGATGATGCAAAGATTGTGAAGAAAGTAAGAAACGAGAACAATGGTAGAGAACTTCAGGAAGATCTAAATAGTCTGCATGAGTGGTCAGAAAAGTGGCTAATGAAATTCAATACCTCAAAATGTAAGGTAATGAGAATGGGTACAAGTGCAAGAAGGCCCAAGCTTGACTACTCGGTGGCTGGAGTACAACTTCAGAGACAGAAAATGAGAGATCCAGGAGTAAACATACTGGCAGATTTTTCTCCAGAAATATATATAAATGGCATAGTAAGGGCATAATATGCATTCTTATCAAATGTAAGGGCAGCCTTCAGGCACATGGACAAGGAAATGTTCAGAAATATTTATGTAACCTATGTGAAACTGGTGCCAGAAATACGCAATCCCGGTTATGATGAGAGGCTGAGGGAATTAGACTTACCATCACTCGAAGCTAGAAGATTGAGGGGGGATATGGTGACAGTCTTTAAATTCCTTCATGGTTATGATAGAGTGGATAGGGATCGATATTTTGATATGGCAGGCTCTAGAACTAGAGGTCATAGTTTGAAGCTTCGTAAGAAAACTTCTTTGCAGGATGTAAGGAAATACTTTTTCAGTGTAAGAGTAGTTGATAATTGGAATTGGCTAAGCGAGGAGGTAGTTAATGCTATCTCAATCCATAGTTTTAAGGACAGGTATGATGGTTCCGGTTTTACGTCACTAAGTACAAACTGGAACCGATCAGGAGACGGGAAGATACGAGCATTGGGCTCTTTCCCGTAAACACAATTAGGTAATCACACACACACACACACACACACACACACACACACACACACACACACACACACACACACACACACACACACACACACACACACACACACACACACACACACACACACACACACACACACACACACACACACACACACACACACACACACTATATATATATATATATATATATATATATATATATATATATATATATATATATATATATATATATAAAGACACACACACACACACACACACACACACACATATATATATATATATATATATATATATATATATATATATATATATATATATATATATATATATATATATATATATATATATATATATTTATAATTACTCTTATGGTATATGCCTTACATTTTATTATGCGAGAGAGAGAGAGAGAGAGAGAGAGAGAGAGAGAGAGAGAGAGAGAGAGAGAGAGAGAGAGAGAGAGAGAGAGAGAGAGAGATTTATTTTCTAAAAGCATTATGTAAAACAGGAATTTTTTATAGGAGTAAACTATTTCACTCACGTCTGCTCAAATTCCGCAATTCGTGCCTTGAGGGCAGTTTCCTTAAGGTCTCTTTTGTGTGATATCCTAGATTCAGCTAACAAAAAATCCTCTTGAATCTTGTGTGGCCAGGCATACATTCGATTGATAAGAGCTATCTGGTCCTCAGGTACTTTGCCAAACTACAATAAAAATTTTGGAACATGTTTAGTTAATGCGAAATAAAAGGCAAAACAAAGTTGGGAACAAATAAAATACCTGGTTTCCAGGATTAAATTAAAAGCGCAATTTATGTCATAACAGTTATCTGTATATGATCTTGTTTACGAAATCATTGTATTGTGGACTATGCTATTTTCTGACAATACAGTATAGTAAATTTCAATGATAATATGATATCTTATTTTGATTTCCAGTCTCATTTGCCCAAATATATCAAGGAGACACTGAGTTCAAGTCTTTATTTTAATTAAGAGAAGTATCAACAAAGGAGAAATCTGCTTCCGATAACATAAATTGGAGCACATCTACGTTGCCTTGTCCTCGGAGATGGCAGTTATCACGACCAAAATATTCTGCGCACATTTACGGAGGAACAGCTGTACAAAATGAAAAAAAAAAAAATACAGCTACCTGCATGCCTGTGGTCACAAGTGTCGAACATCTGTTACTATGGCGTATATTTCTCTATCATATGATTTTCACAGTTTACATAACATAAATAATTTTGAACCTCTCCTTGCTTATCTTGGTAACTTTTCATATTTATTTTATTTTCTTACAACAATTTTACTTAAAACATACAAGGTTAGTAAACTGGATATGCAAATGGCTATGTCTTGTATATTTTTAGATAAAAACCATAAGTCTTACCACAACAGAAATAAACAAATTAGCAGTAACGTTAATGAATATCACATCCTATATATATCCAATGATTATTACCAACTCACCAAATGTACCTTAAGTAAATATACATACATTTATAAATATTTCAACTGCTTATAAATATTGCCATACAAGGCGTGGCTTATGCAAAAAAAAAAAATAGATCCAACTGATTAAAAAAAAACAGCAGATAAACAGGCATAGATGGTTCTGTTCTTTGTATTTCATAGGAAAATATATATGTGGAACCAGTAGACATAATTAATATTATCTACAAATGATACTTATTATCAACAAAAGAAATACCTGTAGGGCTACTTGGATAAAAAGACATAGAGAGATCCTTTTATTACACAAATTATATATGAATATAGAATACACTTTGTTAAGAAAAAACATTATATATATATATATATATATATATATATATATATATATATATATATATATATATATATATATATATATATATATATATATATATATATATATATGATGGATGTAGAGGGGCGATGCTCGTGATTTAACGAACTTAACTTTATTTCGCGATAGGATAAATGTGACTGACAGGGAAAAGACATTAGAAAAAACGTATCATACAAGAATTATATAGCAACCCTTAAAAAAAAAATAATAAATAAATAAATAACATGAATAAATTAATATATATATATATATATATATATATATATATATATATATATATATATATATATATATATATATATATATATATATATATATATATCTAAATTATGAATTCTTTATTACATACATATACAGTACCGGTATGTGTATTAATATCATGCATACATATTTAATTATTAGCTAAACATTATAAGTTTTAACATTGTCATAAACTTTACGTATCATATTTTAGGTTAACATTTATCAAACAACTTTACAAGCAGTATAATTGATTTTCAAATTAAAGAGTTTATAATATTCTGATAATCATTATTATTATTATTATTATTATTATTATTATTATTATTATTATTATTATTATTATTATTATTATTATTATTATTATTATTATTATGTAGTTGAATTAACCCTATTTGTACAAGATATTGCTTTTCTATTATGCATTCTCAGTAGACAAGACATATTATTCATTGTGATACCACACAGTATATATTAATTACACAATAACTCAGATTAACACAAGAACAAAGCCTTTTAGGCTGGAGAGCAGAGCTGGGCAGACGATTTTTGTTGAATCCACTGTAGATAATTTGTAACTTTAGTATATACACCTGGCGAGTCTTTGTCAGCACAGCCCTTACCGAAGGACACTATCCCTACAAGGTACTGACGTCCATCTTTACCCCAGTGAAGTGGTCCACCTGAATCACCTTTACAAGCATCTTGGCCTTCCTTGTAAGTACAGAGCATGTTGTCAGTGATGCTACTGGTTGCTTCGTATTCTTGACATTCTGAGGTCGTGAGAATGGGTAATTCTACTTCCTGCAAAACATTGCTGATTTCACCGTTGTATTCTATTTGTCCCCAACCCGTTACCGTGCCTTTCTCACCACTGAAGTTCTTGCTTACATATTTGAAAGGCAGACACACAGGCCTAATCCCATCGTTGAATGTCACTGCTGAACTTAAGCGAAGTAGAGCAATATCATTGTCAACCGTTTGAGCATTGTAGTTCTCATGCATTATCACAGTGTCAACGGTAATGTGTTGCGTGAAGCTAGTTTCATCGGTCTGAAATTTCTCATGATCACCAAGACTAACGTATATGTCTTCTTTTCTAAACAGTTCAACACAGTGGGCTGCAGTTACTAGCCAACGACTGTCTATTAAAGAAGCACCACAGAAGACATCACCCGTCTGGAACAAACGAAGTCCAGTTTGCCAAGGCCATTCATTCACAATGGTTTCCTGCCCACCAACGATTCTAGAAGCCCCTTTGATACCACACTGGCAGCTACCCACAGATGGTGGTGTTGTAGGAATGTCAGTCACTGGAGGTAAGGGATTTGGAGTCTTTTGAGTTACTTGAACAGCATTACTGACCACAGTAAGCATACAAACAAAACCAGAGTAGTAATTCTGATAGTAGGCTTGAGAGAAGAAACCAGCAGCAAATACATTGCCATCAGTGGTGAGATCCAGCTGTCCTTGTCCACAATAGAAATTGGCAATCTGTAAAGTTGCATCTCCCACGGGAGAAAAGTAAAAGACATCTACTGGACAGTTTTCAGCAGGTGGAAGGTTGAAATGATCACACTGCATTCTGATAGCAGTGTTAGGTGGAGATGTAGCTACCCAAAGACATCTCGCACCATTTGGATATGCATATGGATAATAAGGAGAGGTGAACTCTTGTACATGGCCTGTTTGGAGAACTACTTGACCTCCGCAATTGTATTGCCTCAAATTTTGTGCTGGGATGGCATATCCACTTGTTACAGCAATTAACAGAGTAAAAAAAACAGATAAATCTCTTTTGAGTACCAGCATTTCAGTTAGAGCTATCTATGGGACAGTTCAGAAATGGTGATGTTACAAGCGGACCCTTGTCATATATGTGAATCGACGAAGACTTACACAAACTATTTATCTCCAAACTCAAAGACTGTTAACTGACAGTATGTTTAAAGATATGACGACATACACACATTATCAGATATCTTGAAATAGGACACACTTGCGTCAATATGCATGTATTCACAAGTGTGGTTTTAATACTTACTATTCATAAGCAAATATTCACAGAGATTCTGAATAACGAGTATTTAAAGTTTACGAATTTCTACGAATAGAGCTTAATGAGCATTACTAATATTCATACACAGAACAGAATTTACACAATAGTCTCAATTGGATTAATAACGCAAATGTTAGTGGGTTAGATGGTAAGGCAATGGAATTAGAGGATGGGATACATGTAGCTAAGAAGAAAAAAGTATATATATATATATATATATATATATATATATATATATATATATATATATATATATATATATATATATATATATTCGCAATACTCCAATTTTTCCTTACAAAGTAATAAGAGAGTTAGCTCTAAGAAGAATGGAGGAGGGATAGCCTTGCTTGCAAAAAAAGTTGCAGGTTGAAGATAGTGAAGTCGATATTGGCTTGGAAAGCCTTATAATAAATAACAGCAATATTCAATCCAAGAAGGAATCGACAAAACGTTGAGGAGTATGACATTAGCTATACAATACACTAAAATTAATAAATACAACTGTGAACACTGCATGAGAGAAAATGCAAAACATTATTTAAAGGGAATTTTAATAATGGAGTGGTAACCCTGCTCTGCCTTCATCTACACAATGAAACAAACTTCGTTTTGGAAAATATTCTTAGATTGTGTGAACTGAAAATTTTCATACCATATTAGCTGGAACCAACAAGGGTCAGGGGAGATGAATTATCACTACATAATGTATTATTTCCAGAGAATAGATTGCATATACTAATGATTTAGTAAGTAACCAATATGAATTGTTAATGAAATACGTCATCAAGTATGCTCTGCCTGAGAGTAGGGTGTCCAAAGGTAAACATAGAAGCTACCCAATTGGAAGTTACACTGGGGATTAATGATAACATAATGAGTCTTGACTAGGGTACCAGCTTTAACAACAAATCTATACAGGAGATGTACGACATTTATTGCTAGGAATATGATAAGATACTTATATATTATGTAACCAGAATAAGCAATATCACTCCCATACAGAAATAGTACAGTAATAAATGTAAAAATACTAAGGAGAGGAGAGATATCTGCTGAAGCAAAAAGAACAAGAAATAAGTAACTACAGTAACCCCTCGCTATATCGCGGATCACCTATCGCGAATTCAGTGCATTGCGAGATTTTTTGTGGAAAAAAATGAAAAAATAAAGATGACTGTGACGCCAGGACGGGCCAAAAATGATAAAATAAAACAGCCTTTATCAGGCTGTAAAGAGTGACAGAGATGGAGAGTGTGATGACCTGTCAGATGTGAAGGGATTATAAAAGATGTGTAATGAATATCCAATTCTCTGCTGGGTTTTAATATACCTCTGCATTACTTTCATGATGTCTATTCCAAAAATTTTCCTTAGATATTATTATTATTATTATTATTATTATTATTATTATTATTATTATTATTATTATTATTATTATTATTATTATCATTATTGGCGACAATAATTTTCCTTTGATGAAGATTGTGGAGATTATTATTATTATTATTATTATTATTATTATTATTATTATTATTATTATTATTATTATTATTATTATTATTATTATTATTAAGGGCTCATCATTGTTTGTACGTCTGTTGGTTTATTTACTTTAATAACTGTGTACAGTGCCCCTCCCTAGTTGGCTGGGACAAAGAGAGCATGGTGGATGTGGAGAATAGAATGTTGGGGGGGGGGGGGGGGGGGGAGAGAGAGAGAGAGAGAGAGAGAGAGAGAGAGAGAGAGGAGAGAGGAGAGAGAGAGAGAGAGAGGAGAGAGAGAGAGAGAGAGAGAGAGAGAGAGAGAGAGATGCATCCTTTTAAAGTTCCATCAGGAAATGAAGACAGAGAGTGAAATTAAAATGGAGGGAAGTTCATTATTAGATCTCTCTCTCTCTCTCTCTCTCTCTCTCTCTCTCTCTCTCTCTCTCTCTCTCTCTCTCTCTCTCTCTCTACATTCTCTTCTACCCAACCCCCACACTCTCTCGTCCCAGCCAATTAGGGAGGGGCACTGTACACAGTTATTAAAGTACGTAAACCAACAGACGTACAAACAATGGATTCGGTTTTACGTCACGAACTCCCTTGTCTACTCAGGGCCAGGACGGTTGCCTTCTTACGAAGGACTTGTTTGGGCAGCTGTAGTTGTCACCCTGAGTGTATGCCCTTACTAACCTCAGTCCGTGACCGGGCGCGAACCCTCGACCTGCCACCTCAGAGTCGCAGGCGCTACCATTTTGCCACGTACAAACAATGATGAGCCCTTAGTAATAATAATGATAATAATAATAATAATAATAATAATAATAATAGTAATAATAATAATAATAATAATCTCCACAATCATCATCAAAGGAAAATTACTGTCGCCATTAATAATAATAATAATGATAATAATAATAATAATAATAATAATAATAATAATAATATAATAATAATAATAATAATAATAATAATAATATCTAAGGAGAACTTTTGGAATAGACGTCATGAAATTAATGCAGAGGTATATTGAAACCCATCAGAGAATTGGATATTCATTACACATCTTTTATAATCCCTTCACGTCTGACAGGTCATTACACTCTCCATCTCTGTCTCTCTTTACAGCCTGATAAAGGCTGTATTTTTTTTTTATCATTTTTTGGCCTATCCTGGTATCACAATCATCTTAAAAAAAAAGAAAAAATTATTATTTTTTTGAGTTAGGTGTTCCTACTTCGCAGGAATTCACCTATCGCGGACGGTCTCTGAACTGAACCCCCGCGATAAACGAGGGGTTACTGTATACCTGTCACTTGACAGGAATAATTTCAAACTCTTTCAGTTTTTACATAGGAAAACGCAAAGTCAAGGAAGAATTTACTTAAAAAGCACATTCCTGGTCACTTGGTCTTTACATGCTTTTATCAGTATGACGATATGGCTTCAGAGAAGAAGGTTTATATAAAAAGAAACTGCTAGAGCCAAAGAAGCTCGGTGGTAGATTGCATGAGCCGAGAATATACTAAAGCTATTCTATCCAGCCTAAAGAGATTAGGAATAGTATCCAACCTTAATCCCCCAGCTCCCACATGCTTGTATTGATCTTCATTTAAATGGGGACGAACTGTGAAACTTAAAATGGCGCATTATTTTTTTTTTATATTGAGGTATGCCTCAACTTACAAGAAAAAGAAGGCTGGGTATACTAACTACTCTTAAAGTTTGAAAAAGTATTTCATTAGCTCCTCATGAAAGACTCTAAAAAGCTGCATGTAATGGTTAGAAAAAGTGGAAATGTCCTGGAGTGGATATCAATTTTATATGTATGAAAGCAGAGGGAAAAGTTGATTATGCAGTGTTAGGCTGGAGGGATATAAGAGTGGAAGAGATCTGGAAATTAAGCCCAACGCAGATTTATCTCCTGTAATGCATAAAAATAGCACAGCAGAGACAGCAAAGGCACTCTTAGTAAATTTATGAACATATAGACAAAAATAAGCTTAGTACTATTTGAATGATTTATAAGAAACCCAAAACACGTTTTAAATACAGGTTAACACACGGACAAATATCCAAAATCGTGCTAAAAACCTGGAGTTAACGCTGAAGAATTTGGATTGAAGACAAAAGAAAAAGGATATGGATAAAATTTGTCATATTATCCATGGTTTTGACTGAGTTGATAGGGAGCAACACTATTATATGGGTGTTTTTAGAACAAAAGGCCATAGTTTGAAGTTCCGATATGCAAGTACACTTTTAGTGTGCAAATAGTTGGCTACTGAAATTTGCTAAAAACGTATATTATGAGTGCCAAAGGCATTCATAGTTTTATATTTAGATATGCCTAGAGTCAGTAAAATAAAAACATAATGGGGAATTATGAGCATAAAGCTCTTAACCAGTAACAACACAAGGCATATACACCAAAGTATTCAAATGTAGTAATGAAAATTATATAACTGAAAGACAGTAATTCCCTATGTTATAGAAGTCAGCAATAATTCTGTTCCGCTCTTTTTGATTCACAAGTTTAATATCATCAGTAATTTTTTGGATATCTAAATTATGACCATCATTATTTTTCATAACATTTTATCATACAGTTTTTTCAATGCAAAAATAATTTGAAAGGAAAATATTCATCTATATTTATTGACATGGAGAATTAAAATAATAACAATAAAACAGTATATTTCTTTTAGAGGCAAATCACAATTGAAATGTTTGGCAGAACTTCATAAAATTTTGTATGTATTACATATCTTTGGATGCTAACTTCATATAGTGTAGTTAGCTCTACCGCCAGTTGATTATATGAACATATTTCTAAATATGTGTTAAAAAAAAAAACCTACTGAAGAAGCAGAGAATAGAAAGCAACAAACTTGAGAACTATGAGGTTAGATCTAATGACCTTAAACAACGAAGGAGTATTCAAAGTGAAGCTAAAGAAAATCTAGTTTGAGAATCATGTATTCAAAACAAAGTAGGTGAATAAAGCATACATACATAGAGCACTCCCATAAGTCAAATATAAAATAAGTCAGCAAAATCCGTAAGTATAACTATTTTACAGAGTACATATGAAAGAAACCCTTAAAGGCTTTTGCTCATACACTCGGATATTCAAGAAGGATTGAAAACTAAACCTTGTTTTGTCCCAAGATGAAGAGAGAATGTCATTACAAACCTTAAACAAGCAAAGAATTATTCCTCAAACGACCCAATCTAAATTGAAGGAAAGAAATGGGAATAAACAGTACAAAACAAAGGCACTTCTCACCTGCAGAAGGAACATCAGTCTGTCTGTAGCATTCTGGATCTCCTGCAGAAGTTGTGTCATAGTCTGGGAGGAACACACATGTAAATAGTTACTCAGCTCCACGATCTCGGCAGTTACGTCTGTCACCTGGCTTAGTCTGGTGGACATGTCATCAAAGTGTCGACATATACTGGTGAAGAAGAAATTGAATAATAATAATAATAATAATAATAATAATAATAATAATAATAATAATAATAATAATAATAATAATAATAATAATAATAATAATAATAATAATAATATCTTTATTTTGTTGCTTTATGTGTCATATTTTGTCCCCAATAGAATGAGGGCGAACGCAGACAGATTAGAATTGGTGGATTAAGGTTGGATGCCCTTCCTACTGCCCTGTGGCTGGATCAAAGCTGAGTATGTCATGTTCTTCACTTTCCAGCTTGCACGCCCAATAATAATAATAATAATAATAATAATAATAATAATAATAATAATAATAATAATAATAATAATAATAATGTGTCAAATATTAGAATATTATCTGATGGTTTAAACATATATTAGTTACTACAAAGATTGTTACCTGGCATTCGTTTTTTTTTTTTTTTATTTACAGGTTCCAGCATCATTTGCCCTATGCAATGTTTTCATTATAATACAAGAGTATAACTGATTTAGAAGCCTTGATAGGGATAATGCTATTAGGGAAAATTATATAATGTTCTTTTATATTTCTGGTATGCTCCACGAAAGTGATATTTGTTTTTTAGTGAAGTGTTTAGTAGGTTGTAGAAGACTGTATTTTGCTGGAGAAAATACAGGAAAGGATTAAGAGTCATCCGCTTGTTTCCTTCGCTTAAAATTAATGATTAAATCTAGTAACTGTCCCAGATTTGACATTATAGTGCCCAGACCCGGGATTTAGCAACCCAAGGACGTTATTAGTGAGTGTGAAGCTGTTTTTTTCTCCAGCAACATAAAGAGACAATGGAGCAGCTTCAAAAGTCCAAGGCAGCAGTACAAGCTTGGGTGACTAGGGCATGTACCAAAATAGATAGCCTCCTAGCAACTACAAGTTAGTTAGTTGACGGTTTGGAGGAACTTGATAAGAGACTTGCTAAATTAGAAGAAGCGCAGTCAGAGACAGAGTTAGCAATTTAGGCAGAAGGCCCGGCACAAGAGGTTGGTATGTGCTGATAAACTTGAGGAACTGATTGCAGATGATGGGGATAAGGTTTCTACAGAATCTGCAAACACCACAACATCTTTACATGCAAGACTTCCGAAGCTAGAATTGCCCGGATTCGATGGTGACATCAAACAGTGGCAGAGCTTCTGGGAGCAATTTTCGTCTCATATACTTGACTCGGAACTGCCTATCATTAGTAAGTTAACCTATTTATTGTCACTATTAGACGGCACTGCTAAGGAAGTGGTAGAAAGAGTGCCGCACACAAGAACCAGCTGTAAAACAGTTATTGACCTGCTTAAGCAACGATTTGGCAAGTCAGAGTGTATCAACCATGCTCTATGTAGAGCTCTTCTCTCTCTTCAAGTGCCTATTGACCAGGACAAGAACTACACTACAAAGCTGTGGAGACTTTGTTATGAAGTGGTCAAACATACAAGAGGCTTAGAAGCCCTGGGAATTACCGGAAAGCACTGTGAAGTTCTGTTAACTCCAATGATAGTATCTAGGCTGCCAACAGAATTACGGTTAGGGTGGTCAAGAAACTATAGTGGACATGAAAGTGATTCCTGATTGGTTACAAAAATAAATTGAAGTTTTAGAGAGAAGTGAAATGTAAAAAGGAAATAATAATAGTGTTAAGAATGGGGAAAGAAAGAAAGGTTTTAGGTCTAGGAAAGGAAGTAAGGAAGGATTGTTCACGGCCTCAGTCTTGCACGCAGTCTCCCCAACAGAAGGTTCGAGTTGTGTGTTTTGTAATAAGAGAAACCATAGGTCTGATAACTGTTACAAGTTCATGGTATTGGATGGGCAGCAGAGGTTTGACAAGATATAGGAGTTAGGTGTATGTTTTAGATGCCTAAATAGTGGGCATACCCTGTACAGTATATCTAAAAAGTGTAAGGATAAGTGTATTAAGTGCCAAGGTGATCATAATGTAACAATGTGCGGTATTAAGGTAAATTAGGTCAACAAAGTAAATGTAGAGGAAAATAATCAGAAGGGCCCATAAGCACTTGCTATATTGTCAGGCCACTGTAGGAATAAGACTGTATTACAAACAGCTAAGGTAAAGTTAGTGAATAGAGAGGAGAATATTGCCACTGCCAAATTGTTGCTTGATGGTGGTTTTGATCGTGCATATGTTAGCGAAAGGTTTGTTGGAAATTGTAAACCAGACTGGGTTACTAGCACAGACGTCCCTTATAGTGGTTTAGGCTGTCAGAGTTCTGACAGAGATGTACAAAGTAATGTTTACAAGTTGAAGGTTTTAGATGAAAACAGTGATATTATTTCCATTGTAGCTGCAGGAATTCCAAAAATATGTGAAACTCTAGTAAGACCAGTAGTTCCAGACCACATTTTAGATGTTTTTAGTCATTTGAAATTAGCAGATGATTTTGATCACAGTTCTCCTATAGACTTAGATATTCTCACTGGTCTGGAATATTACTGGAGTCGCATTACCCCTTAGGATGCTCTTCAGATAGGAAATACAGTTGCCATGAAGTCTGTGTTTGGCTGGACTTTGTCTGGAAATATTAGTAAATATTCTAACCCTCTAAATGTTCCTTCAACATCAACCTATGAGTCTTCATCATGCCAACTCTTATGTATCTCTAGGGTATCTGATGCTATTTCAAAATTTTGGGACCTAGAGGACCATTGGCATTAGTACTAGCAGAGAATGTAAGGAAGGTATTAGAAATGAAATAGTTCAAGAGTTTAGTAGTGATAATATAAACTTTGTGAATGGCAGGTATGAAGTTCAGTTACCTTGGAAAGATGAAACTTTGAAATATATATTGATGAGTAATGAAAACCATGCCATGAAGAGATTACAAAAGCTCTTAGTTATAGTAGATAAGGATGAAAACTTAAAGGCTGAGTATATGAGAGTTTTTGATTAATATGAGTATTTTGGGATAATTGAAGAGGTGCCATTAGAGGAAAATGAGCATCATGGACCCATTTACTACATGCCCCACAGACTTGTTGTTAGGTTAGACATTAGTACTATAAAGGTACAACCAGTTTTTTATGCCTCTGCCAAGGGAGCAAATGGGATTTCTCTTAATGACGGTTTATTAATGGGTCCATCTCTCAACTAAGATCTGGTGGAGATACTAATTAGATTTAGACACTGGCCCTACGTGGTTACTGCTGATAGTGTTAAGGCCTTTTTGCAAATAAGTGTACATAGCCAGGATAGAGATATTCATAGGTTTTTGATACCAGGTAAAAATGGAGTAAGACACATGATATGTAATGGAGTTTTCTTTGGTAATACTGCAGGTCCTTTTTTACCTAAAGCTACTGTTAAAAACCATTTAAGTTAGTACTTTGAGGAAGTAATTCAGGATCTACAAAGAGATATGTATGTGGACAACTGGTTCAGTGGAGCTGATTGTATAACAGAGGTAGTGAGCAAGTATTCCACAGCATATAACATTATGGCTGAAGCAAATATGTCCCTTGAGAAACTTTTATCCAATAGTGTAGTAGTAGCATCTAATTTTAATGATAAGGTTCACTTTATAAGAGATGAAGCTAATAGTGTATTAGGTCTGAAATGGTTTAATAACAGTGATAAGTTTTCATATTGTGGTCTAGACCTGGACTCTAGTTTTGAGTTAGCATATATTAAAATAAAAAGTATTAAGTTTAATAGCTAAGGTATACGATCCTTGTGGATTTACTAGTCTATTTATCATGTATGCCAAGATATTATTCCAGGATATTTGGAAATTGGGTGTGTCTTGGGATGATAATTTGCCATGTGATATAGAGGTTAAGTTTAAGAAATGGATGATGATTACCAGGTACTTAAGTTCACTAAATATAGATAGATATTATTTTATCAGTGTACCTTGGAATAGTATTGAATACATTGAGATACATGGATTTGGAGATGCCTCCAAAAAGGGGTTTGGTGCTTGTGTGTGCCTGAGAGTTTGTTTGGCAACACGTGTCAAACTTCACTGGTCATGTCCAGAACTAGAGTAGCACCAGTTAAAAAACTGACCCTGCCTAAATTAGAACTGATGGGAGCATTACTTTTGCTAGATTAGTGATTTTTGTCAAGAATGCTCTGGATATGAAGATCAAAACTGGGATTGCATGTTGGACAGATTCCACTATAAAGAGTGATCCTAGGATAAAGGATGTGTATGATTGGAATAAAGTTACAGAGCTTCTGCAACTAACACCTCCCAGTCCCTGGTATCACTGTAGTGGATCAGATAATCCAGCTGTCATTACCTTGTCGGTAATGACATATGGCTTGGTGGTCCTAGTAATGTGTCTAAACCCACATTTAGTATTAAGGATAGTAATAACTCCTCTCACTAATGCAATTAGTCTCACTAATGCCATTAGTGAGACTATGCTTGATCTTGAAAAGTATACAAATTTTAACAAGTCATTAAGAATTGTTGGATATATGGTTTGAGATTTATATACAACTGTAAGAGTAAGAAATTGGGAATTAGTTTGAACATCAGTGATTTTACCCCTGCAGAGTTAGATGTTGCCAAGACATAGTTAATATATGTAGTCCAAAGAGAGGTATTCACAGATGAAATCAAAACTTTATCAAGTAAAGCTTCGGTCCCTAAACATTCCAAATTACGTAAATTAGATCCATTTATTGATGATATGATATTGTAAGAATCAAAGATAAACTGCAGTTTTCTGATTTGCGTCATGATTCAAAACATCCAGTCATTCTTCCTAAGGGCCATTTTTCTAAGCTCTTAGTACAATTTCAGCATAAATTCCTAAAGCATGCTGGTGTGAACAGCATTGTTTCATCATTAAGAACTAGTCTTTGGATCATTAGCTTGAGGAGAATGGCTAAAACTGTAGTAAAAGTGTGTTTAAGTTGTCGCAGACATGATAGTTGTCCTTCTAGTCAACCAGCTGCACCCATGCTGATCTGAGGGTTAACACTGCACCCCCTTTTGCAGTTACAGGAATAGCTCTTCTGGTCCATTATTTAGTGCTGATTATCCAGAAAAGAAGTTGTATATTTTAATTTTAAAATATGCTATAGTTAGAGCAGTGCATCTGGAACTCACAGAATCTATGTCATTGGTTGATTGTATTTAGGCTTTAAGAAGATTTGTTGCTTGTAGAGGTCTTCCCAGTGTCCTTTATTCGGACAGTGCCAAAACTTTTGTTGCAGCCTCCTCGGAGGTACTGAAGGTGTTTGGCCATTTAGCACCAAAGTGGAAGTTCAATGTACCAAGATCCCCATTGTGGGGAGGATAGCTTGAGAGGTTTATAGGTTCAGTCAAGTTAGCTTTAAGAAAGACTTTATAAACCAAATATGTTAGTAAAACTGAATTAGAAACCATTCTTATAGAAGTTGAATCCTGTATAAATTCCCCACCCTTGACCTTTGTGAGTAAGGAACCAGATTTTACTCGTTGGATCACTTTTGGAAGGTATGGAGAAAGGATTATATAGCCAATTTGCCCCCTGTAGTACAAGGATTCGGAAATGTAAATTGAATATAGGTAGCATTGTACATGTTAGAGAAGACAATATGCCTAGATTACAATGGCCCATGGAGTGATTGTAAATGTACATACTAGTAAAGATGGTTTTATCCACAGTGTTGATGTTAAAACGAGAAAGGGTTTAATGAATAAATCAATACAAACACTACATGATTTAAAGTTGAATTCTAGCTTGGGTACTGAATTAAAAGACCTTTCTGAACAAGCCCTTTTTAATAATGTAAATGATGTTGATGAAGTGCCTGTGCAAGATTCTAATGAAAGGGGCGAAAATGATGTGGTTGTACACTCAAGTAGAGGTCGGCCAATTAAAAGACTTAAAAGACTAGATTTGTAAGCTGTAAATATTTGGCTATGGTATTTAGTATTATTAAAGTTAGCTATGTAATATATTAATGAGCTTTATGAGATTGTAGAGATAAGTTGCTTCGCCCCTTTAGGTGTGAAGGATGTTAAATATTAGAATATTATTTGATGGTTTAAACATATACATTAGTTACTACATAAATTAACTTGCATATCGTTTTCTTTTTCTTCATTTACAAGTTCCAGCATTATTTTTCCTATGCAATGTTTTCATTATAATACAAGAATGTAATTGATTTTGAAGCCTTGATAGGGATAATGGTATTAGGGAAAATTATATAATGTTCTTTTATAATTCTGGTATGCTCCACAAAAGTGATATTTGTAATTTAGTGAAATGCTTAGTAGGTTGTAGAAGACTGTATTTTGCTATAGAAAATATAGGAAAGGATTTAGAGTCACCTGGTTGTTTTCTTTGCCTAAAATTAATTATTATATCTAATAAATGTCCCAGACTTGACAATAAGCAAATACAATAACGTGGACTGCAAATGAAGGTTGTCCAATAAAAACCAAATTGGTCTGAGTATATACAGTACATATTTAGGGTACAGCAAATTGGTCCCTAGACTTGTGGAGACTACGGCCTCCATCACCTGGAGTGGATACAACTGATATAAAACAAGTCTTCAGGATCTTGAAAAGACATCAGGGTCAGGCCCCATGACAATTGTTTTTCCCAAGGAGGCTGAGGTTTCTGCATGCGACACCTCAGGATCTGAAAGAGGCTTAGGAGGTCTGGTAAGGGAGCAAATTTGGAATTACATCTGATTATTTTTAGGCAATTGGCTTATTGCATGATTTTGGTGGAATTAATATTGTTGACCATATGAAATTATTTATTGCTCGGAATGGTAGGTAAGTTGTTTATCAAAACACCCTCAATTAAATTCTAACTTTTTGGCTATTACTTTCGAAAACCAAACTGCTTTTTCAAAGACCACGTGGCAATATTAGGACCAGCATTGATCGGCAACTACACTATTTTCAACATAAAAGAAACTGCTCTCATATGTTCTTTGATCCTTAATTCAAGCTACATTCAGTTTCTTCTACGTAACATAGATTACAAGTTTTACATTCAATGATGTACACTCTTGGACAGTTGTTAGTTGAGGAGATAATGCTTAACATTTATTTCTACAATCAGTTCTCTTGATCGTATTAGTAAAAGTAAATACATTTTTTAAATTGGCAATCCTTTGACTGTTCAGTTATACACCAGCAATAAATTAAGGTGAATGTGCGCTCGAGAGTAAGGAACATCGTCAAGAGACTAATGGAAATTTCTGGCACAATATCTATCAATGGATTCCTAATTGTCCAAACAAAATAAAACTGTACTTACTCTTTGTCATGCTCCTTGTTTCGTATCACAAAATAATCCTGAATAGATTTAGTTAATTCCCGTACCTGTTGAATAATAATAATAATAATAATAATAATAATAATAATAATAATAATAATAATAATAATAATAATAATAATAATAATAATGCAGCAAAAGCAGTGAGGTAGCAGGATATCAACACCTTCTTCTTCTTTGTCTGCATCTTTTCCCACTTTTATGTAGGGTCGATGAGCAGGATATCAACATTCACCTCTGCTATTTGTTTGTGATGCACAAAAAATATCGAAAGAGGAATTGCTAGCCCTTCTCTCCCCTGACCTTATCATTCAGTTGATGCGACTCAAATAATCCGGTGACAGATTCTTTTTCCACGAGCACTAGTGATGTTCTTTTTTAGTCATGTTATGCGAAATGCTAAGATATACGAGATTTCAATTCTTTCTTCCCTATTGCCAGAGGTAAATAAAAATGAGAAGCAGTGCTATTTCATACCCTGCACATCCATGCTCCTTTGATCAGCTGTTCTACTTAAAGGAAAAAGTATTCAGGGAGTGTCGCCAACCATTGGGTCTGCAATGCCTTTTAGTTAGCTCTTATGATATAAAGGATATGCAGATGAGCTATAGTTTATTCCCTGACACTAAACTGTCTTCTTCTGCCACACTCAGCAGGAAGGCCACCACCAAAGAAAATTTTTCTTGGATGAAACATAAAACTTGCGTCCACTTTCCAAATTACGAGCAGTCACACAATTCAATGATGCTTGCACTATATGAAGAATATGATTATGATATCCAAATGAAATATTCCAGAATTGAGCATTGAATTTCTCTGGTTTATTTTGGCCATATCATGAGGGCTTGATTTGGCTTAATGACTTGTGTAAGGGTAGACTGCTACACATTACGTCATCTTGTGATATCAAACATTTTTATTAATACACCTGTCTACTTTTGGAAGCGATAGTTTTGTTTTTCCTATGGTTTTAAATGTATTTTGAATAAATCAAACTCTCAAAACCTTATTGATAACGTAACCTAACCTAGCCAAACATAACCTAACCTTTCCTATCCTAATCTAAACCAACCAATTCTAACTTCACCATACTATATATATATATATATATATATATATATATATATATATATATATATATATATATATATATATATATATATATATATATATATATATATATATATATATATATTTTTTATGATTGTGACACCAGGACGGGCCAAAAAAAATTATAAAATAATACAGCCCTCATCGGGCCTGGGCACGAAGAATACATAAAGTAAAGAGAAATAGATGGAGAGTGTAATGACTTGTCAGATGTGAAGGGAAAATAAAAGATGTGTGATGAATATCCAAGAATATTCAGTGTAGCTGTAGGCATAGAAAAAGATGAGTAATTTACAATGATTTTTAAGGTCAGATTCATGCAAAACATAAAAATCTTACAATATTGAGACTAACTTAGGCATTATAAAATTATTGGGGAGGAGACGGATGTAATGTTAAAAATACAATCATATATTTGGGATGTCTCTTACCCTCCAAGATGTCAAGAATTTATCCCGGATAGGATATAACAGATACGGTAATTTTCTTCAACATCTTGATTGACAGAAATCAAAACTAGATGATATACAATAGTAACAGAAAAACATAAACAAATATTGAGCGTAATAATACTTACCTGAATCTTTAACTGACTATTTACATCAACACAGTTGATAAGAATCAGGCCAAGAGGAACAAAATCATAAAGCTTCACAACTTCTTCTCCAACTTGTTTTAAGAAATCAAGACGTTTTCTCCCTTGCTGCAATGATCATCAATGAGAGCAACACTTATCAAAAAAAGTAATACGTGTGTGAAGCTTTTATACACTTTTCTTTCTCTATTCGTAGAAAAAACTAATATTTTAATCAATACTAAATATATTTTGAAAGGATAGTTACTGGGCCTATAAACAGATAATGAACCCATAGAAATTAATATACTAGTTTAAGCTCATGATAAGACATATTATAAATGGTGTAAGTGCTTGTGATAACAAAAAAACAACGATTTATTAATTTAGCTTTAGAGCACTTTATTATTTAAAAGATGAAATAAAATCTGGCTAAAATGCTAATATTTGATATTAGTTCCTTTTCAAAATAAATTTTGCAAAATGTAGATGGTGAGTGTACTGCTGATCTACCTTTTGTTATATTCACCACATAAACTAGGGCACAACACATAAGGTGACCTAAGTATTGTATTATAGATTCATACCATTGGTGTTTTCATCTGTTAGACAATATAAGCAATGCCCATTTTATTTAGAAGTTATTTTAATACTTCATTTTTACATCTACAATATTTGGCCTTAAAACTTATACCATCAATTTATTTTTGAGAAAACCCCATTGACCATACAACCAGATTTTTTCTCACTGACAAAAAGTGTTTTTATTTTAAGTGGAGCTAATTACAGAGATAAATAATGTGACTGTTTACAATTTAAGCTAAAGAAAAAGTGCAAGCATCATAAGTCCCAGTAGTAGACTGAATTTCATTCAGCGTGATGTCTCATCGCGAGACAATGCAACCTGCTGCAGCAGCATAAACACAGAAAACATAAAGCAGAAAAATAAGCCTGGACTATCAAGTAAAGCTATAATATGAAGCAAATTATCTCATCTACTAGCAAAATGAAGTGTTTTGCAGTACATATTCTTGTCATAAATATGCAATCTGTAGATTATGTGCAACAAAAATATCTGACCTAATCTATATGAATACTGTATCTAAAAACTAGTTATACAAGATAATTATCTATATACACTGTAACACATCTAATGCAAAGAAGCATTTTAGCTTACTGGAGCTTACCGAATGCTGCAATTAAATTACAGCTGACGCTTTTGCTACACAGAACAACAATAAGTATAATAATATAAGACCCAACACCTACAATTTTCACGATTTGACACTTGCAAGTACTCAGGGTCATATTACAAACTGAAAGGCAGATGAGGAATTAATTGAACTTCTTAACCTGTTCGCTGCAGGCGACCTTCCCTCACAGTCTCTCGGCTAGGAAATGTTTCCCACAGCAAGAGTTAAGGACATTATATTATGAATACAGAATTCTCCATAGGCTTTCATACTGCTCAAAAATTATATTCCTGCAT